>PISX010004396.1:0-122207 GCA_004024625.1 Mellivora capensis
AATGGTCGAGTTTCATTCTTCTACATATAGCTGTCCAATTTTCCCAGCACCATTTATTGAAGAGACTGTCTTTTTTCCACTGTATATTTTTTCCTGCTTTGTCGAAAATTATTTGACCATAGAGTTGAGGGTCCATATCTGGGCTCTCTACTCTGTTCCATTGGTCTATATGTCTGTTTTGATGCCAGTACCATGCTGTAAAGACTTGATTCTTGTCCCTGAAGAAGCCAGAATGGAAGGGCATGAAGACACTTCCAGGAATTCAGCCTTTGCCATAAAAGGCTCACTCACTTCTTATTCTCTACTATCTCCAAAATAGACATTGTAGTCCTTGCTTAGTTTTAGGGTAAACTCTAGTACATATTCAGCTTCTTACTGTGTTTCAAAGTTATTTTGAGAGGTAATTAGCCATTATTCAGATATTTTGCAAAAATCTTAGAGACAAACAACCTATTTTACCCCAGCAACTTTGAGGACTTCTTTATCCCGAAATGTCTTCTTCCAACCCAGAAATAATGACTAGTATTTTCATGGCCTAAATTCTTCCTACCCTACAGAAATTGGCACACTATTATATTTGATGTAGCTCTTTCATTGTTGAAATCTTCAAGGTCAGTAAATTATATGTAAAAAATATAGACCCATTTCATATGGTAAGGGGATGTTTAGTTTTATGAGAAACTGCCGAACTATCTTCCAAAGTAGCTGCATCATTTTTTCATTCCCACCAGAAATGAATGATAGTTCATGTTCCACATAGTTACCAACATTTGGTGTTGTCCGTATTCTGGATTTTGGCCATTCCATTAGGTCTGCAGTGGTACCTCATTGATGTTTTCATTTGCCATTCTCTAATGATGTGATAATGAACATCCTTTCATATGCTTATTTGCCATCTATAAATCTTCTTTGGTGAGATATCTGTTTATTGCCTGCTTTTTAATTCAGTTGCTTATTTTCTTATTGTTTAGTTTTAAGAATTCTTTGTATACTTACAGCAGCATTATCAACAATAGCCAAACTATGAAAAGAGCCCAAATGTCCATTGACTAATAAATGGATAAAGCGGATGTGGTATTTATCTACAATGGAATATTACTCAGCCATCAAAAAGAATAAAATCTTATAACTTGCTTTGATGTGGATGGAACTAGAGTATGTTATGCTAAGCGAAATAGTCAGAGAAAGACAAATACCATGTGATCTCAGTCATATGTAGAATTTAAGAAACAAAACAGATGACTATATGAGAGGGTGGAGAAAGAGAGAGGAAGGGAAACAAACCATAAGAGACTTTTTTTAACATGGTCATTTCTTTTTTTTTTTAATGTTATGTTAGTGACCATATAGTATGTCATTAGTTTTTGATGTAGTGTTCTAAGATTCATTGTTTACTTATTAACACCCAGTGCTCCATGCAATACGTGTCCTCCTTAATACTCATAGCCAGGCCAACCCATCCCCTCACCCACCTCCCCTCTAAAATCCTCAGTTTGTTTCTCGGAGTCCACAGTCACCATAAGAGACTCTTAATGATAGAGAACAAACTGAGGGTTGATGGAGGGAAGTGGGTGGGGCATGGGATTAAGGAGGGCACTTGTTCTGATGAGCACTAGGTGTTGTATGTAAGTGAAGAATCACTGAATTCTACTCCTGAAATCAGTATTGCACTGTGTGTTAGCTAAGCAGAATTAAAATCTGAAAAAAAAATGGAGAGAAGCAAAAAAAAAAGTTCTTTGTATATTTCAGATAACAGTCCTTTGTCAGATATTTTGTAAATACTTTTTTCCACTCTGGATTGTCTTCTCATTCACTTGATAGTGTTCTTTGCAGAGTGGAAATTTTAATTTTAATGGAATCCAGCTTATTAATTATTTCTTTTGGGGATCTTGCCTTTGATGGTATATCTGAAGTCATCTGCATACCCCAGGTCATCTACATTTTCTTCTATGTTGCCTGCTAGGAATTTTATAGTTTTACATTTTTCATTTAGATATGTGATTTTGAGTTAATTTTTGTGAAAGGTGTAAGGTCTTATCTAGATTAAGTTTTTGACATGTAGATATCTAGTTGTTCAATCTGTTTCTGAGCTCTCTATTCTGTTCCATTGATCTGGGTTTTTTTTATTCTTTTCCCAATATTACATTGCCATGATTATTGTAGCTTTAGAGTAAGTCAGGTAGGGCCAAGTCCTCTGACTTTGTCCTTCAATATTGTTTTGGCTATTCTAGATCTTTGTCCCTTCATATGAACTTTATTGTTTTTATTTTTTATTTTTTTAATTAACATATAATATACAGGTCTATGAATCATCAGTCTTACACAATTCATAGCACTCACCATATCACATACCCTCCCCCACTTTAGATTGAGTTTGTTGATATCCACAAAATAACTTGTTGGGATTTTCATTGAGATGACACTGAATCTTTAGATCAAGTTGGAAAGAACTGACATCTTGACAATACTGAATCTTCCCATCCATAAATACAGAATATACCCAAATTTGTTTAGTTCTTTGATTTTGTTCATCAGAGTTTTGTAGTTTTCCTCATATAACTTGTCCATATTTTGTTAAATTTTGCCTAAGTATTCCACTTCGGGGGGACAGGCACTAGTATAAATGGTAACATGTCTTTAATTTCAAATCCTGCTTTCTCAGTTTGGTAAATAGGGAAGTAATTGACTTTTGTTTGTTAACCTTGTGCCCTGCAATCTTGCTATTATCACTTATTTGTTCCAGGAGTATTTTTTTTTCTCTTTTGGATTGTCTACATGGATGATCGTGTCATCTCCTAAGACAGACAGTTTTATTTCTTCTCAGTCTGTATCTTTTATTTCCTTTTTTTCTCGTATTGCGTTAGCTAGAAGTTTCAGTACAGTATTGAAAAGAGTGGTGAGGTGGGAAGATCTTTGACTTATTCCTAATCTTAGTGGAAAAGATTTGAGTTTCTCACCATTAAGTATGATGCTAGCTATAGGATTTTTATAGATTCTCCTTATCAAATTGAGGAAATTTTCCTTTATTCCTAGTTTGCTGAGAGTTTTTATCATGAATAGGTGTTGGATTTTGTCAAGTGCTTTACCTGCATCTATTGATCTAATCATGTGACTTTACTTTTTTAACCTGTTGATGTCACAGATTACATTAATTGATTTTGAATATTTAATCAGCCTTGTACCTCAGATAAACCTCACTTGTTTGTGGTGTCTAATTCTTTTTATACATTGTATTTGATTTGTAATATTTTATTGAGGATTTTTGCATCTATGTTCATGAGAGAAATCAATCTATAGTTTTCTAGTAATGTCTTTATTTGGTTTTGGTATACTGGCTTCTGTGAGTGAATTAGGAAGTATTCCCTCTGCTTCTATCTTCTGGAAGAGTTTATAGAGAATTGATATAATTTGTTCCTTAAATGGTTGGTAGAAATCACCAATGAACCCATCTATGCTTGGTGCTTTCTGTTTTGGAAGGTTATTATATTAATTTAATTTTATAAAAAGATACAGATTATTTATTCTTGTGTGACTTCTGGCACATTGTGTCTTTTAAGGAATTGGTCCATTTCATCTAGGTTATCAGATTTGTGGACATAGAGTTATTTACAGCATTTTTTATTATCCTTTTAATATCTTGGGATCTGTAATGATGCCCTCAGTTTCATTTTTGATATTACTAATTTATGTTTTCTCTCTTTTTTCCTTAGTTAGACTGGCTAGAGTCTTGATTTTATTGATCTTTTTAAAGAAACAGTTTTTGGTTTTATTTCCTCCATTAATTTCCTATTTTTCTTTTATTGATTTCTGCTCTAGTTTTTATTTCTTTTGTTTACTTCATATTTAACTTGTTTTTCTTTTTCTAGTTTCCTAAGGTGGAAGTTCAGCTTATTGATTTTAGGTCTTTGTTCTTTCATAATATTTGCATTTTAATGGCATAAATTCCCCTCTAAATACTGCTTTCACTGCATCTTACAAATTTTTATAGACTCTATTTTCATTTTCATATAGTTCAAAATATTTTTAAATTTATCTTAAGATTTCTTCTTTGATCTGTATGTTATTTAGGAATGCATTGTTTAATCTCTGAGTATTTGGGATTTTCTAGTTATCTTTCAATTTTTCTATTCTAGTTTAATTCTACTGTGTTCTGAGAGCAGACTATTGTATGTTACCTATTTTTAAAAATGAGTTAAGGTATACTTTATGGTCCAGAACATAGTCTGTCTTGGTGAATGTTCCAAGTGAGCATGAGAAGAATGTATATTCTGCTGTTGCTGGATTAAGTAGTCTATAGATGTAGATTATATTCAGTTGATTGCCATTCATTGATTGAGGTTGTTGAGTTCAACTACAGTGGTTTCCTCTTATCTGCACTTTCGCTTTCGATGGTTTCAGTTATTCGTGGTCAGCCGTGGTCTGGAAGCAGATGATCCTCCTTTGATGTATCATCAGAAGGTCAATAGTAGTCTAACCCTATGTCACAATGCCTGTGTCATTTGCCTCACTTCATCTCATGTAGGCATTTTGTCTCACATCTTAACAAGAAGGATGAGTATAGTACAATAAGATATTTTGAGAAAGTTAGGGACCCATTCACATAACTTTTGTTACAGTATATTGTTATAATTGTTCTTTTCATTAGTTATTGTTGTTAATCTCTTACTCTGCCTAATTTATAAATTAAACTTTATCATAACAATGTGTATATAGGAAAAACAGTACATATAGGGGTTTATCACTATCCATGGTTTCAGGCATCCACTGGGGATCTTGGAATCTATCCCCCCACAGATAAAGGGGAACTAATGGATGTCATTACTGATTTTCTGCTTGCTGGACCTGTTCATTTCTGCTGAAGTCTCCAATTTAATAGTTCATCTGTTTCTCCTTGAGTTCTATAAATTTTTGTGTTACATGCCTTGACACTGTGTTGTTAGACACATTCATATTAATAATCATTATGTCTTCCTGGAGTAATGATGACTTTGTTATTAGGTAATGCTCCTCTTTATCCCTGATAACTTTGCTTGCTATGAAGCCTGCTCTGTCTGAAATTAATATAGCTACTCTTATTAAAATAGCTTTCTTTTGATTAGTGTTAACATGGTATATCCTTCTGTATCTTTTTACTTTTAACTCTATGTGTCTTTATACTTAAATTGAGGTTTTTTTTGTAGATAGACTCTGACAGTCTTTGTTTTTTAACTAGTATATTTAGACAATTGGAATTTAAAGTGGTTATTGATAGAATTGGATTAATAGCTACCATTTGTGTTACTGTTTTCTATTTGTTTTCCTTTTTCTTTGTTCCTTTTTCTTTTACTCTTTTTTTGTCTTTTGTGTTTTTGTTTGTGTGTTTATTTGTTTAGAGAGGGAGAGAGAGACACAGGGGTATAGAGAAGGAGGGAGAGGGAAAGAGAGAATCTTAAGCAGGCTCTATGAGCGTGGAGCCTGATATCACAATCCAGAGATCATGACCTGAGCCAAAATCAAGAGTCAGACACTTAACTTACTGAGCCACCAAGGCGCCTCATCTTTTTATGGGTTTTTTCCTTTACCTTTTTGGTTTTAATTGAGTGTTTTATATGATTTTATTTCCTCTTTTATCATATCAATTATGCTTTCTTTTTAACTTCTTTAGGGAAAAAAATTTTAGGAAAATGGTTTTCCTAAATTCAACACAACTGTTGCCATTATTATTTTGAACAAATAGTTTGCAGTTAGTTAAAGAATAAGAAAATTTAAAGTTTATAATTTACTTTCACTTAGTCATTCTCTGATGCTCTTCCTTTATGTCAACCCAAGTTTCCACTCTATATCATTTTCCTTCTTTCTTTTAACATTTCTTGCAAGGTAAGTCTACTGGTAACAAATCAATTTCTCAAATTCTCTCAAGTGTATCTGGCTTTATTTTGAAGGATAATTGCACAGTGACCAGAGTTCTAATTTGGTGTTTTTTCCTCTTAACACTAATCACTCCACTCCACTCCACTCCACTCCACTCCAAAACTCCACCCTCTTCTTGTTTGCATGGTTTCAGAGAGGACCTGAATGAAATTCTTGTCTTTGCTCCTTTATTGATAAGGCAACGCCTACCGCCAGGCTTCTTTCAAGAATTTTTCTTTATCTTTGGTTTTCTATCTTTAGCTTTTATTCTGCTTATTGTTCTCTGAGCTTCCTGGATCTTGATTTGGTGTCTGACATTCATTTGGGGGAAGTTCTCTGTCATTATTGCTTCAGGTATTTCTCCTGTTCCTTTCTATTTCTTTTCCTTCTTGTATTCCAATTACACATATATTATACTTCTGGGGTTTTCCCATAGATCTTGAATATCCTGTTCTTTTTTCCCCAGTCTTTTTTCTCTGTGCTTCAAGTTTTAGAAGTTTCTATTTTATATATCATCAAACACACAGATTGTTTCCTCAGCCATGTCCAACCAATGAAACTATGAAAGGTATTCTTCATTTTTGTTACAGCATTTTTCATCTCCAGCATTTGTTTTTTAATTATTATTTCTTAGAATTTCTATCTCCCTGGGGTGCCTGAGTGGCACGGTAGGTTAAGCTTCTGCCCTTGGCTTAGGTTCCAACCCTGTATCAGGCTCCCTATTCAGCAGGGAGTCTGCTTCTTCCTCTCTCCCCGCCCCTGCCCCCCAGTGATGCTCATGCTCTCTCTCTCTCTCTCTCTCTCAAATAAATAAAGTCTTTAAAAAAAAATTTCCATCTCTCTGCTTACAGTACCCATTTGTTCTTGAATGTTCCCTACTTTAACACTGGAGACTTTGAATTTAAAACGACTATGTTTAATATACTCAATCTGATCATTCCAACATCTAGGACATATATGGGTCTGTTTTTGATGCTTGATGCTTGCTCTTTCACTTCAAATTGCTTTTTGCCTTTTAGTATGCCTTGTTTTGTGTGTATATATATATACACACACACACACACATATATATATATATTTTTATTTTTATTTATTTATTTTTTTTTTTTGCAGAAAGGCAAACATGATGTACCAGGTGAAAGAAACTGTGGTACATAGGCCTTTACGAATGTAGTGGTGAGGCATGTGGGGCTGGGCAGGCAGTCTATAGTTCTACGATTAGGTCTCAGTCCTGGACTTTGAACTGCACAAGTGCTTCTCACCTTTTTTACCCCCTTACATGGCACATGATGGTTAAAGGGGGAGCTAGAGTTGGATATTTCCCTTCCTCCAAATGGAAGACTACAGCAGGCTAGATTTGTTTCCTTCCCGCTAATTAGTTAGGCTCTGAAAAAAACCACAATAGGTCAGGCTCTGGTAAAATAGTTTCTCTTGAGGGCGAACCGCTAAGAACTGAATGCCCTAGCATATTTCAAAAAGGTTCCTTTTTTTTCCCAACTGAGGAAGCACAAAGGTATTTTTCTCCAGTCTTCACTGTGAGAACCTGATAGAACTCCTGTAGGTAAACTCACAAAAGTGTGCTTCCCTCCTCCATGACTGGGTCCCCCTAGAATTTCTATCTCTCAGCTTGTTCACATTGAGGCTCCAGCAATTCATCAATTACAGTTCATGTGGTCCTACCCCAGCACTAGTTCCTGTGGAGGTTTCTGCTCCATTAAGTTGTGATTCTTTGTATTCACCTGTCTCCAAATTTGGGGGCAGTGGTTTGCTCTGTGACCTTACTTGTCTAAGGGAATCTAAGAAGAGTTATTGATTTTCAATTTGTTCAGCTTTTTACTTGTGAGGATGGAGTGTGACTTCCAAGCTCTTTACATGCCAGATAGGCAACTGGACTGCCCTCTACCTTTTTAAGAAAATGCTTTCTTTCAGCTGTCATCTTTAAAGAAACATAGACTGACAGATTTTCTGAGGCCATGAATGGACAGGCTTTAAAAATTTATTTTTTAAAAAGAAACCATTATTTGTGTTAATATTTGTACTCCTCTCTAATATGCTTGTAAATAAAAAAAATTTAACATCTGTTATGAGTCATGAGGCATAACCACCTCTACTGACTTGGAACATTTTCATTTTTTACCTGCAGCTCCTTTTTTGCACTTTGGAGCTATAATGTGGCTATAGCCCAAAAAAGGAGTAAAGGCCCTTTTAATTATCCAGATCTACATTTCCTGTTAACTGCTTTTCACTCTGTGTGAGGGTCCCTACATGCAGAGATTTCTGAAGGGAGGAAATTAAACCTTTCTCACTAGGGAAAATTTGGCTCTTAGAAAGCGTTTAATGCTGCTGAAGTTGAACATGGACTTACTGTTATTAATAGAAAAAATGCTAATGATTGTAATATTTCTCAGCATTACATCAGACTTTCTCCCTTTGGCAAATCCCTTTGAAAATCAGAGCGGTTGTTGATACTTCCCAAAACACTTCTGTGTTGCACTGGGAGATGGTTATGTAACCTTTCAACATAAAAAGCTCCTAAAAAAAATCGTTAAAAAAAAAAAAAAGGAAAAGGAAAAGAAGGCTTTGGGATGCCTGGGTGACTCAGTGGGTTAAGCGTCTGCCTTCGGTTCAGGTCATGATCCCAGCATCCTGGAATCGAGTCTCACATAGGGTTCCTTGCTTAGTGGGAAGCCTGCTTCTCCTTCTCTCTCTGCCTGCCGCTCTCCTACTTGTGCGCTCTCTCTCTCTCTCTGACAAATAAATTTTTAAAATCTTAAAAAAACAAAAACAAAAACAAAAAGTTCCTGGAACAGCAGTTTGGGTATTTCTGTTTGCAGTTGTCTCCTTGCTGGAAATTTTACATAAGATTGACGTACATGTTGAGGAGAGACATGGGAAATTAATAATTTTTTTTTTTTTTGTTAACTCTCAGTATATGATCAGGGTCCATTGGACCCAATTTTAGTTTTTGAGTTTCCTTTTTGTGCAGTTTTAACTACATGTACAAGTTGATATTTCATCATGACTTTTGTTATTAATGATCTTCAAAAGAAAAAGGAGAAAAAAATTTTAGATACAACAGAGTTTATTCTCTTATAATTATCATCAGGGCGCTTTTATAAATTTAAAATAAATTATGGAATTTCAATAATCTTTGCTCTTTTATCATTACTCATTAATTTATTTCCAACTATGCTAAAAAGACTAAAATTATTTTTTTAAAGATTTTATTTATTTATTTGACAGACAGAGATCACAAGTAGGCAGAGAGGCAGGCAGAGAGAGAGAGGTGGAAGCAGGCTCCCTGCTGAGCAGAGATCCTGATGTGGGGCCAGTCCCAGGACCCCGAGATCATGACCTGGGCTGAAGGCAGAGATTTAACCCACTGAGCCACCCAGGGGCCCCTAAAACAAATTATTTAAATGGGAGAATGATAGAATCACTCAAGATGATACAGTGGTAAAATGTATCATCACTAAACTATTTTCGCTAGTATTCCAAAAGTTAGATCCCTCTTTCTCTCTCATTCACACACACACACACACACACACGTGCGCGCGCGGACTCCAGAATGTTTCTATTAGCTAAAAGAGAACATTGTTGATAATCTATTATCTACATTGTTTTAGGAATTTATATAAATTCTATTATTTGAATCTTACAATATATCAGTAAGATAATAATTATTACTTCTGGTTTATCAATAAAGAAACTAAAGGTCTGAGAACATACACAATGTTTTATATCTTACACTGTCTAGTATAGTAACATATCATGTAAACATATGTATTTTAACTAATAAATAATATTCATTTGTTCAGGGAAAATGTATATTTCAGATCCATGTAAGATTTTGAATAAAATACATGTGCATTTGTTAATTATAAAAAAATATTGAGCACCTACTGCCTATAAAATGTGGTCCCTGCCTTTAAGGCACATTCTAGTCTTACAGAGTGCTTAGACATGTACAGAAGTAACCATAATACAGGGAAGAAAGTCCTGTGTCCTGGGATGACTGTGATTTTGCAACAGAGGTGATTATTTCTCTTAGGTGGAGGAATCCTCTTGATGGTGGATGGTCTTGTGCATTCATAAGTGGGAAGAAAAAGGGTATTCCAGAAAGGATTATTCCAGGCATGCAGCCGAACATAGGAAAGAGGGCAGTTTACATGTGGCCAGCTAATTATAGGTATAAATGTAATGACCTGCTTCTCTGAATTTCTCTGTTTTATGCCAATAGTTTGTTTCTTACTGCAATATTTGCTTTTAGATAGGAAGCATTTATTTACTCTTACATTCATGGATATTTATTCTTTTTATTAGTTTTACATGTTCATTGTGACTTACAGTCCTATACTGATAAATTTAATTTTTATGTGTTTTTCTTTAACATTAAATGTAACCCTAAAACCATAATACTAATGTCCATAGCTCTAATTGTTTTTCATTACCGTAATATTAAGGTTAATAAAACAAATGTATGAGTAAATATTTATGTACAATTAATTTAGTTGGAATTCCACATTGAACCTATAAAAATCCAATTATTAATTATTATTGCCAATAATTTTTAATTCACACACTATTTTGCATATATCAAAAAATATCTTAAAATAATTTTCTATATTCTATTTGGTTTTAGTCCTCTTTTTTTTGTTGTGTTGCTTATGGGTCCCACATGGAGGCAGCAGACATAAAGTTTAGAGACTTGCCAACAGATGGGTCTGGCCCCATTGCATGGCCTCAGGCATACTTAGCCTCAACTTTCTCTGCTGTGAAATGGGGATGGACTACATACTTTGCAAGATTATCAATGAAGTTTAAATAAGATACTGTCTATGTAAAGTCTTTATCCCATGTCTGGCATGGAGGAGATGTTCAAGTAGAGGTCACTGGGATTTCATTCCAGATCTTATATACTTCAGAGTACATAAGCTGACCAGAACCTAAAATAGGATACACTAGATGCTAACTCAAGAACGTCCAACCAATTAGACTTAAGGGAGGAGGTTTGTCAAATAAGTATATGAATCCCTATTGCTATTACTTTTGGATTATTTTGTTCTACTTAACTCTGGAAAGTTGAGTTTGTTAGCATTTTGATCAAAAGAACCATTAAAAACACATATTACAGTATGAAAAGGTAGAAAATTCTGATTATATAACGTTGCACTTACTCAAACAGGAGTGTAGGCATTTTTTTTTAAATAGCCATACTTTATTATCTTACAGATAAATCCAAAGCAGATGGCAAAGTTGCTGTGGTAGCCAAGAAAAGGGTAAGATCATGTTTCATTATATAAAATATGCAGACTTCAAATTTCATTTGATTAAAGTTATTTTTAAAAGAAAATTGAATTAATATTTAAAAGCAAAATAACATATAATGAGTTTTTTCTTCTAGATGTTGGTTGAGTATACGTTTCCTTTTTTAGGTTGACACTAGAAAGTTTAATATTTATGATTACTTATTTCACTGTTACAGAATTATCAGAAATTAGAACGTTGAAAAATTTAAAGTTAACAAGTTAGCAATTGCTTTTATTTACATTGTACTTCACGTACATCCTCTCATATACTAAAATATTTTTTGTGTACCATATTGAAATGTGTGCGACCTCATGGAAAATTTAAATAATTAAAATCCACAGTTTAATATGAACTTTACCTTGAAGTTGAGAATAATATCAGCCATTTATATCAATCTAAACCTAACATCTTTTAAATAAAATTTGTAAAGTCAATAGCACTTTAAAAGAATTCTAAATATTTAACACATCATTCTGTACATTGTATGCAGGGAGATGTTTAACTACTTATTTTCAAAACTATGATTGGAATAGGAAGAACATTATCCTCAAGTGACAGTATTCTTAATAGGACACAACTTAAAAAGAGAAAGGCCCAGTGGTTAAATTAAATTCTTTTAGACAAATAATATATTGATGTTATAAGAAAAGGAATTGTGATTGAAAGGAAAGCCTATCCCTCTAGTTTTTCCTGCAATGAATGGTGGGGTTGGTGCAGGGCAGACCCAGGGAAGGTTGAGTGTAACCTGACAGAAGAGAAAAAAAATGTTGGTCACAGACCTATAGATGAACAGGCAATGAGGTAAGCATCATTTTTGTATTCTGAGTATGTATATATCATGAGTCCTTTCATTTTTGTATTACTTATTTTTATCATGAGTTCTTTTAAAATCTGATTTTGTTTGACACATTTGCTTTTTGACTTGTAAAAGTAATCTGTATTTTTCACTGACTAAATAATGTTGCACCTTTGCAGAGAGGAAATCTGTATCATAGAAGACAAGGTTGCCTTTTTCAAAGAAAGGAAATAGTTCTTGTGTCTATGTCTGACCATTTAGACAGGAACATGTGAGAGAGTGCAGTATTATTAATGTGGGTGGAATTGTTTATTTTAGTCTCTGCTAAAAGATATTTAGAATCAAAAATGACACAGGTAATAATGACTAACATTTCTATATATTGCTTTATTTTTGCCAGTGATTCTCAATGAACATGGTACTACTGTCTCTAGGACACTATTTAAAGTGTGAAGTAGCCTGTGAACTATTTATTATTTATTATTGGTCTGCAATGAGACGAGCAAAATATGACAGGAACCATTTAGAAAGTTGTATAGCAATTTGACAGTCACTTTTGTCTGTTGAATATAATGATAAAATAGAACTTATATTTTGTATTAATTTTCTATTTCATTTTTTTCCTAGTAACTTATTTTTAATTGTATGGAAGTATAGATCTGGGGCATACTGAGGGCAAAACTGGTACTTTAAATATTATTTTTTTTATTTATTTCCTTTCAGTGTAACAGGATTCATTGTTTATGCACCACACCCAGTGCTCCATGCAATACATGCCCTCCATAATACCCACCACCTGGCTCCCCCAATCCTTTAAATATTATTCAAGAGATACTGCCCTATGTGTCTTGGAGTGTGTTGGGAATTTGTACAAGTGTCTTGGGCTACAGTAGTTTGGAGGAATAGAGGGCTTTATGTTGGGTGAAGCTAAAGGAAACTAGCTATCTTGCAATGCATGGAACAAAACTATATAATGAAAACTCTTAAGCTTTTGGCATGACTTTTGAATGTGCTGCTAGACTCAATAGACTACAAATACACAGTTGACCCTTGAACAACACGGGGTTGGAGCACGGACTGCTGCAGTCAAAAACCCATGTATAACATTTGGCTCCCTTAAATTTAACTACTAATAACATGTTGTCAACTGAAAGCATAATAAAAACATAAATAATCAATTAACACATATTTTGTATGTTATATGTATTATATACTGTATTCTTACAATAAACTAAGCTAAAGGAAAGGAAATGTTAAAATCATAAGGAAGAGAATATGCATATACAATACTGTATTGTAAAAAATATGTGTGTGAGGAGACCTGTGAAGTTCAAGCCTGTGTTGTTCAAGGGTCAACCATAATTGTATAGTGATTTAATACAAAGTAATACTGAAGTATAACATGTTAGACAAAAAGCCAAGGAATTTAGAAGGCTTATTATAGGGCAGGAAGCTAAAATGGAATAAACACATTGTTCTTGAAATTATTGAAGAATTTACATATTTTCTACTCAACATATTGTAACATATTTAGCTATATATTTAGCCATAAAGAGTAGAAGTTCAGTTACTGGGATACCATGGAAAACATTTAAAAATCAGAAACAGGAAATTTGAGATGCCTTTTAACAGTCTTAAAATCAAATATTACTGAATTGACAGATAAATGAAATGTATTCTTCTCTTTGAATTTCAAAAAATAAATATTTAGAAATATTTCATAGTATTGCTACCCTTTATATATGTGTTAACACTTTAGAATTAATACTAAGAAATCTGCTACAGATATTGCATATGGAAATCACTTTTATTTATTTTTTTTAAAGATTTTATTTATTTATTTGACAGCCAGAGATCACAAGTAGGCAGAGAGGTAGGCAGAGAGAGAGGAAGAGAAGCAGGCTTCCCGCTGAGTGGAGAGCCCAATGCAGGGCTTGATCCCAGGACCCTGGAATCATGACCTTAGCTGAAGGCAGAGGCTTTAACCCACTGAGCCACCCCGGCGCTCCCGGAAATTACTTTTAGAAAATTACTTTCTATTGTTTTCCAGTCTTACTCTGATATGTCCCCAAAGTCTACCTTAAAATTCTTCATTACATAAGTATAATATAGATATTAATTGCTTCTTTTTCTAATTTATTATCAAGACAGTCTTCCTCGGGGCACCTGGGTGGCTCAGTCAATTGAGTGTCCAACTCTTGATTTCAGCTCAGGTCATGATCTCAGTGTGGTGAGGTAGAGCCCTCCTTCCCCCATCAGCCTCCACACACAACACAGAGTCTGCTTGAGATTCTCTCTCTCTGTCTGCCCCTCTTCTTGCTTTCACTCTCTCTTTCTCTGTCTCTGTCTCTGATAAATAAAGGAAATCTTAAAAAAGAGACATTCTTCCTCACGTATTAAAAGTTATGGCCAAGTTATTTTCAAGTACTAGAGACTGAATGTGGCCCTGATGTGTTGTGGGATTTCTGTGATATTTTGTTACTAGGTCATCTCATGTCATAGCACACAGAGAATTATTTCCCCTATAGGGAATTATTTTCCCAAACTCATTTGGGAGAATATAATACTTCTCATTTTCTATGCTTGGGCAATCTATAATTTATTTTAGAATACTATCTCTCTTTAAGATTTGTTTCGTTTCTTTCATGATATAAAATGTCTTATCTGTTACTACTTAGCTCAAAAGTAGTTTCACACCCTTGCCAACACCTGTTATTTCTTCTGTTGTTGGGAATACAAGTTGGTAGAGCCACTTTGGAGAACAGTATGGAGGTTACTCAAAATGTTAAAAATAGAACTACCCTACCATCCAGCAATTGCACTACTAGGTATTTACCCAAAGGATACAAAAATACATGCACCCTAATGTTTATGGCAGCATTATCAACAATAGCCAAACTGTGGAGGATCCCAAATGTCCATTAGCTGATGAATGAATAAAGAAGATGTGGCATGCATACACACACAAACACACACACACACACAAGAACATTACTCAGGCATCAAAAATAATTAAATCTTGCCACTTACAATGACATGGATAGAGCTAGAGTATATTATGCTAAGTGAGATAAGTAAATCAGAGACAAATACTATATGATCTCACTCATATGTGGAATTTAAGAAAGAAAACAGACAAACATAAGGGAAGGGGAAAAAGAAAAAAGGAGAGAAGGAATCAAGCAATAGAAGACTCTTAATGATAGAGAACAAACTAAAGGTTGATGGAGGGAGGTGGGTAAAGGGTGGGCTAGATGGATGAAGGGTGTTAGGAGGACACTTGTTATGATGAGCACTGGGGGTTATATGTAAGTGAGGAATCACTGATTTCCACTTCTGAAACCAATATTGCACTGTATGTTAAATACCTAAAATATAAATAAATTTAAAAATATATACTCTCCCACAGTCTAGAAGAGAACTCAAATACTTAAATTAAAAAGAATTATATAAGAATGAATGAAGTGTGGGTCCCTGAGCGGCTTAGTCAGTTAAGCGTCTGCCTTTAGCTCAGGTCATGATCCCTAGGTCCTGGGGTGGATCACTGCATTGGGCTCCTTGCTTAACAGGGAGTCTGCTTTTCCCTCTCTTTCTGCCCCTCTCCCCCACTCATGCTCTGTCTCGCTCTCTCTCTCTCACATAAATAATTTTTTTAAAAAAGGAAGTATGTCTACAATAAAGTTATAACTAAAAACAAAAAAAAGTAGTTTCTGTTCTTATGTCCACCACTACTTCCTGTTGGTACATTTTTCTATAGATCCTGTACAGATTGACTTTATCCAAACTTATTTATTCATGATAGGGTTGACTGGCATTTACCTTACTGATTATGTCTTCAAATGTAGTTGTTCTCAAGCATACACGTAATGAAATGCATTTTTATTTTATGATAAATATATTTTATTTCTCTTTTATAGTATAGTTATAGTATTTTGAAATTATTCATGTAGTCACATATATTAATTATGTTACAGTCTACAGTTGCTGTAACAAGGAGACTCCAAATTACAGGGAGTCATATAAAATAGGAGTTTATCTATCACTTTATTCTATACCTGACCAAAGGTAGGCCAATGATCCAGGGTGGGAGGAGGCTTTGCCCCACAAAATCATTTAGACTCCCAAGTTTTTTCTGTTTTATTGTTATGTGAACCCCCAGGGTGTGCTCCTAATCTGTATGGTCAAAAGTTGAGTGCACTATCACATCCAAATTCTGGCCCATGAAAAGAGGTAAGGTGGAAAAGGAGTACAATTAGGTGAACAAGAAACATGAACTTGAAGCTGTGCATGTCATTTCTCTGACATTGCATTGGCAAAAGTTAGTAATATGTCTACACCCAGTGCCAAAGGGAAGGAGGGGACTGCAGCTTCTAACTGGACCAGTTTAGATACTGGGGTTACAGTTAGTGGTCTGTGACTTTCATTTAAGTATAGAGAATGGTGTGTTTCAAAATATTTCTTATAAAAGGGATTGGTTAGGTCTGATAGAGCTGAGAAGTTCATAGATTGCCTCATTTGACCCTCACAATACCAGTGGGAAATAGGTATTACCATAATTCTTCTTACAAAGAAACTGCTCCCAGGGGTATTAAGTGACTAACAGGAGAGGCTGAGCCAGGGTAGAATTCCAGTTCTGATAGTCATAATACCACAGCTTCTTTTAACATTTCTTCAGTTTTTAAATCCCTTTACTATCTTCGAAATACCAAATCACTTTTTAGTGTCTTTTTAAGTATCCAAATCACTTTGTATATTTGACTCTTCAATAATCAGAAACTTCATCCTTATGAACAGGCACAATTCTAGCTTTAAAACAATGCTTCCAGGCATGTGGGTGGCTTCCGAGGTTAAGCGCAGGTCATAGAGCCTGCTTCTGAACCCTCTCCTCCCAGCTCCTGCTCTCTCTCTCTCTCGCTCTTTCTCTCTCTCTCCCTCTCTCTCTCTCAAATAAATAAATAAATAAATAAAATCTTAAAAAAAAAAAACCAACCAAAACACAATTCTTCATCAGTATAGTACTTTCAGATTACAAAACATTTCCGCAAATATTGTCTTTCACTTCAGACCCTTGGGAAGAAGGCATAGAAGACAATATCATCATTACCTTACAAAGGAGAAAATTTATAGTTAGAGAAATCAAGGAAATCATCATAGCCACACAGTGCTCCTTATTATATATTAATTATGTTACAGGCTACAATTGCTATAACAAGGAGACTCCAAATTATATTTTATTTAAAATTAGTTTTCCTTAGTTCTTATTCAAGTATTAGCAAGCTAGTCCTACTAGAGTTCGAGTGTTAATTTCACCTAATAAGTAGTTTTTATTTTTCTATACATTTTGGATATATGGCTATTGAAGATACTACATTTTTTAAGATTTTATTTATTTACTTATTTAAAGATTTTATTTATCTGAGAGAGAGTATTGTGCAAGCAGGCAGAGGGACAGAAAGAGAGGGAGAGAGAGAGAATCCTGAGCAAACTCCATGCTGAGCTCAGAACCCGAAGTGGGGCTCAGTCTCACGACCCTGGGGTTATGACCTGAGCTGAAACCAAGAGTCAGACGCTTAACTGACTGAGCCCCCAAGCCTCCCCTGAAGATAGTATATTTTTTTATGATTTTATTTATGTATTTGCCAGAGATCACAAGCAGGCAGAGAGGCAGGCAGAGAGAGAGGGGAAGCAGGCTCCCTCCTGAGCAGAGAGCCCAATGGGGGGCTCGATCCCAGGACCTGAGATCATGACCTGAGCCGAAGGCAGAGGCTTTAACCCACTGAGCCACCCAGGCGCCCCAACACTGACTCTCTCACATAATAGTTGTTGAATCAAATCAAATTGGTTTCAGAATCAAATAAAATAGTTGTTTAATGAAATACACCTGGCCTTAGAAGACACTTAATACATATTATTCTTATTACCTTTTGGTTTCACACCAACAGCTTCTTCTTGTCCACATATTGAGTTTTATATTAAACAGTTCTATCTTTAAAAATACTATCTTCGGGGCACCTCTCTCTCTCTGTCAAATAAATAAATAAAATCTTTAAAAAAAAGAGAGAGAGTTCAGTGTTGTCTCTTGTTCGTGAATGAAGAAAATAGGCATAGGGCTGTTCACCACTGTCAAAAATTTAATTCAGAGGTGAATGATAAAAAAGTAAGTTAATTGGCTGTATAGCTCTTTATCCTGGGTTGCAAATCCTAACAGTCTATTTTATTTATTTGTATTTATGTAAACAAATGTGTATACATACATGTAAAAGTATTTTGTGATTGTCTTGTTTTTACAACAATGAGATCTGATTATATGTTATTCTGTAGATTTAACACTTAGGCTTACAGATACAGATCTGTTTTTAATCTTCTTCAGAGCCTACAGTAGCAGATCTATCATAGTTAGTCAGTCAGCCCTATAGTGATGAGTGAGTGGGAGTTTTCAAGTCATGGGTGTGGTTTGATACTGCTACATGTAGTGCTCTCATAAACCTCCTTGTACATATATCTTTAAATACTGATGCCATTATTTTTGTAGGACAAATTCCCCAAATGGGCTTGAAAGATCAAAACTAACCACAGTGTCACTTGCCTCCCTTGAATTGTGAAAAGACCTTGAGGAATAAGTTGTCCGAGTTCTGTGTTGGCCTGTGCTGGGTTGCACTGATGATTGCTGCTGCCTCTTTGAACCAAGATGTAAGAATGTTGCCACCTTGAAAACCATTGCTAAGTGCCAACTGGGAATAGTGCTTCTTGGGTCAAGTAGGAGAGCTATATCTAAAGGCCGCTGCCATTCCCGTAGGCCCCTTTGAGCTGTTCAGCTGTATGTGGCTACCCATTAAGATTGAGGTGAGGAGTATTAGGTGCACACACCTTTTCACCTGACCACCTCTCTGCCCAGTGGAGCAGTCTGAATGAAAGAGAATTAGAGTAAGCCTCACTAATCTCTGAGTCCCACTTGAAAAAAAAAAGAAGGGGAAGATCTAGATTGTCTCTAAATCCCTTTCTGCTCTAATATTCCATGAAATATTTATAACAGCTCAGTAAGTAATTTCAGAATGTCAAAGGACTTGTGCAGACCAGAGTAAATAATCCGGGTCAGTTGGCCCTAGAAAGAATGAAATGAAAGAATAAAAATAGTAGTGTATCAGGAAATGGGTGGAGTAGCTGATGCTGTTGCCTATTATAGATTCTGAAAGATGTTTAAATATAAAACCAAGTATTCAGGAAACAGCATATTGTGGTGGACAGAATAGAAACTTATGAATGAACCAGATCTGACTTCTATAGCTAGTTCTGCTACTTAGATGTGTGACCTTCTTTGTTTTAGAAACCAAATAATAATTACCTTGTATGAGTGTTACAAAGGTAACATGAAAAACAATTTTAATAAGTTTGGATTTACTGTATTTTAGTAGGTGCTTGTTTAATAAATGCCTAGTACTTTTCTAATTTCTAAGAAATAGGAAGGATTTAAGAATATTTAAAATTTTCAGATTTACAATAGCATCATAGTTCTATTAGGTTAGATTATGTCAAAGTTTCTTTTTAAAATTAACTCCCACATTTTTTTAAAAGAGTTTATTTATTTATTTGACAGACAGAGATCACGGTTAGGCAGAGAGGCAGGCAGAGAGAGAGGGGGAAGCAGGCTCCCTGCTGAGCAGAGAGCCTGATGCGGTGCTCGATCCCAGGACCCTGAGATCATGACCTGAGCCGAAGGCAGAGGCTTTAACCCACTGAGCCACCCAGGCGCCCCTAACTCCCACATTTTAATCATGATTTAATTTTTTCAAAGTAATATAATAACATTATATTTGGAGGACAGAACTTTTTAAAATCATCTAAAATCCATCTGCACGATTAAAAATTTTAAATTAATTTTTGCATTTGTTTACAGTTGTCTCTGTATGCATGTTTATTTGCATAGTTTTAATCATTGAGCAATGTGTTGTTAATGTTTTCATTTATGTATTATATTACAAATCTTTTTCATGTTGCCTTATAGTTCTTATTATTTTTAAGAGTTGGGTTTTTTTTTTAATTAATGAAATAGCATTGTGAAAAAACAAAAAAGAGCAGATATAAATTCTTTCCCAACTATAATTTCACTTCTGAAAGAAAAGCCACTGTTAATAGTTTTATATACTTTATGCATGTATAAATATATGTAGTATATGTGCAAATAAATGTGAAAAACAATATATAATATTTGTATTTATAAAATATATATACTTTATTAACATGAATGTAATGAATTAAACCTTCCTTTTTTCATTCAATAATATATTGTGGACATCTGAGAAGAATGAGAAAGTCAGAGATCTACCGGATATACCAGATCTATCCCATTTGCGTAGCATATCCTTTTATAGAAGCTTCTTCATTTATTGAACATTCTGGATATTTAGGTTGATTCTGGATTAGCAAAATTATAAATAAAAATGCAGCAACATCATTGTACACAAATCTCTTTAAATGTTTCTGTAAATATTTCTACACTAAAAATTTCTAGAAGAGAACTTGCTGAGTCAAAGGGTAGGCACATTTTCAATTTTGCCAAATTGCTAAACATCTCCCATCCAAAAAAATCCCCCAACATTATGGTACCAATTACAGTCCCATTACTAGTTTAAGGGAATGTCTAGACTGCCTTAACATGCCAACTCTAGCCATTACCAGTCTTTTTTCTTTATAAATTGTTTGATTTGGGGGCACCTGGGTGGCTCAGTGGGTTAAAGCCTCTGCCTTCAGCTCAGGTCATGATCTCGGAGTCCTGGGATCGAGCCCCACATCGGGCTCTCTGCTCCACGGGGAGCCTACTTCCTCCTCTCTCTCTCTGCCTGCCTCTCTGCCTACTTGTGATCTCTGTCAAATAAATAAATGAAAATCTTTAAAATTGTTTTATTTTATTTTCATTATAAATTTATGTAATACATCCTAGGGAGAAAATACCAAAGGTTACAAAATGTGTAAAATTGAAAGTTCAAGTCATTTCCTCCCCTCTCGTTGCCCCATCTCTAACATTTTACTATTTCAAAATCTGGAAATAAGCATCCTTGTACATTTTTGCACAAATTCGACAGAATAACTCCTATAAGTGAAATGGCTGGGGTAAAGGATGTGAGTATTTAAAATTTCTTTATATATAAGGAAAGACTAAAAAATTGTTACATATCGAGGGAAACTATAGAGGCATAACAACCAAATGTAATGTGAGATCCTACTTTGGGTCCTGAAACGGAAAAAGGACATCAGTGGGAAAACTCATGAAATTTGAATTAGGTCTTTATTCAGTTAATGGTTTTGCAGCAATGTTAATTTCTTGTTTTGATAATTGTACTATGATTTTGTATAATGTTAACATTGGGGGAGGCTGGGTGAAGACCATGTGGGAACTCTTTTGAGCTATATATGTAACTTTCTTTGAATCTAAAATTATTTCAAAATAAAAGTTAAAAATTCCAGTCAAGCATTGTCAAATTCTCTTCAAAACAGTTAGGTCTGAGTACTCCTACCAGTGCTTTTCCTACTTTCTTGCCAGCTTTAGATATCTTTACATATTTGCCAATATTTAAAAGAAGATATAAAATAACAATAACATTGTTTTCTTTGCTGTTATCTATTTTTTTTTACTTTAATGAGGTTGAGCACATTTTTTTTAGATTTTATCTATCTATTAATTTATTTATTTGAGAGAGAGAGAGTGTGTGAGCATGCACAAGTGGTGCAGCAGCAGGAGGGGGAGAAGCAGGAGCCCGATGTAGGGCTCCATCCCAAGACCTCATGATCATGACCTGAGCCAAAGGTAGACATTTAACTGACTGAACCACCCAGGCGCCCTGTTGGAGCACTTTTTAATGCATTTATTGGACATTGTATCTCTTCTGAAAACTGACTATTTATACCCTTGCCTGTTTCTTCCATAGACTGGCTTCTCTCTCTCTCTCATTTTTTTAAATTGAATTGTAGGTGTTCTCTTTAATTATTGATTGTTAATACTTAATATGCTGCAAATATTTTCTTAGTTTTCCTTTTTTATAATTCTTTTGCTGTACTTACATAGTAAAATTTTTTTTTCTTTTAGGATTTTAGAGCTTTTGTGACATGCTTTGAAAGACTGCCCTTTCATTAAACAAAGTATGTTGTGATTCATTTAATCTTTCTTTAATTCCTATTGGTCACACTTTGAAGAAAATCTCCATGAATATTGCTTCCTTTCCCACCACATGTTTGGTTTCCTTCTGACAGCTCCCAGTAGAAGGATCCCTGGGACAGTGATAGGAATGCATCAAGTTGTTCACTCTCACCAGCAGTGCATGCAAATGCCACAGTCAGTGACAGGTATTCTCACATAAAAATGTTGTCGCCAGTGTACATCATACTTTGTTGTTTTAATTTTCATTTCTGTGACTTGTAATAAATTGCCTGTGTCTGAGTTCTTAATATTATCTTGCAAATGTATATGAATACTTTATATGCTAGTAATGAAAATATAAATTTTTGCCTTCATTTCAGTATATGCTTTTCCCAGCATATTGCTTGTTTTTCTATTATTTTTTCCCCTGGAAATATGGAGATTAAATATTTGTATGTGGTCACATCTGCATTTCTGAGATTTTTTTTATTTCTTACTTAGCATAGGCTTCTTCATAGATAATAATGCAGTGGAGTGAATAAGAAGAACAACATCTAGAGGTAGACTGTTGAGGTAGCAATCCTGGCTCTGTCACCTACTAGCAGTATGATCTGAAATTAGCTACTTAACTCTGTAAGCTCTCAATTTCCCATTAAGTAAGAAGAATGGAAGTATTGCAAAGACTCTGACAATTTGTGTAAAGATTGCTCTAACAAGTTGTGTAAAGCACATAAGATAGTGCTTACAACATAGAAAACATTTCCCAAAGTTAGCTATTATGGGAATATGGATTTATTTTTATATGAGATATGAGGATAAGGTATAAAAATTTTATGCAACTTGCTAAGATGGGGTTCAGGACACGCTACCCCAAAGATGGCATCTTGATATATTGAATATTTCAAGCTGAAAGAATTTATGAAGTGGCAGGTGCAGGAAGAATTTTCTGACTTTTCCTGGAGCAGGTTATAAGAGCCTCATGTAAGATATCATCCTTACAATGGAAGGAAAGGAGGTTTCTTGTCTCTGAAGGTAGAGGGAACCTGAGAAGAATCTGAGGGAGTAAGCCTTGCCATTTCCACAGTTTACTACACTTAACTCCTACCCTTTCATGTCCTGTGACATTTTCTCGTAACCTTCTACGCTTCAAACCTAGCTTAAAAACTCAGGTTTAACTGCTTCTTTGGATGTTCATGTCCTTAATGAAGGCTGCCATGTCACATAAAACTTACATTAAATAGGGGTGCCTGGGTGGCTCAGTGGGTTGGGCCACTGCCTTCAGCTCGGGTCGTGATCCTGGGGTCCTGGGATCAAGTCCCGCATTGGGCTCTCTGCTCAGCGGAGAGCCTGCTTCTCCCTGCACACCCCCGCCCCCGCCTTTCTCTCTGCTTAGTTGTGATCTCTGTCAAATAAATAAATAAAATCTTTTAAAAAAAACTTACATTAAATAAATCTGTATGCTTGTTTTTGTTTGTTCTTTTTTAAAAATTTATTTACTTATTCGAGAGAACCCCCAAGCAATCACCCCACTAAGCGTGGAGCCGAGTTGGGGCTTGATCCCAGGACCCAGAGATCATGACCTGAGCTGAAATCAAGAGTTGGACAATCAACTGACTGAGCCACCCATGCGCCTCTAAGTCTATATGCTTTTTCTCTTGTTAATCTCTTTTTTTGTTACAGGGACCCCCCTGGAGAAATTAGAAGAGTAGAGGAAAAAGATATTTTTCTTTCCTACACTGCCAGTTATTCCAATACCATTTATTAACTAACAAGTAATGTTTCCCTTCTTTACTCTTTTTTATCTTCTTTATAATATTTGCCATGTTCACCATGTGACATATGACATTTAATATGTCAGAATGCCTATTTTATCTATTCATCTATTGGGTCTTAAATTTCAAATTGCTTTAGTTATTGTTTATCTTTTCTTTAATGTGTATGTTTGTGATCCTTCATTAGTATAATCTTTAAAAAATTGTTTTCATAGTTCTTATCTGTTTACTTTTTCAGATTGTATTGTGTCTTTGCATATGTGTGTGTGTTTGTGTGTGTATATGTATAATGTATGTATGTATTTTCTGTATATTATGATGTTTTGACATTTTGAAAAACCTTTCTGGCTGGGGAAGAACTTACCAGTAGCAAAGGATACATCTTTCATATGCAAATCAACCAGTTCTAAACCCTTATTCCTCAACTAACTTCTTAGCAAACTCTGAAATACCAAGCCAATATTTCCATTGCCCTCAGTCATCCCATAATTGAATACCAGGCAACTGGTGACCATTCCTATAGTCCAGAGCCCTCCAGAATTATTGAAACTAGCCAGTACTGAACTATTCCCCCTACCTTGCCTTTCCCATGAAAACCCCAGTAAAGGCACAATTTAAATAGTTTTAACTACATACAAATGAACTTTAGAATTACACAGTTGAAGCCCAAGAAAAATTGTGTTGAGATAATGATTGGTATTGTAGAAAATCTATGGGTTAATTTAGGGAGAAATTATATGTTTATAATGTTAAATACACTCATGTAGAAATACAACTTGTCTGTTTCCCTTTAGTTTTTTTAATGTAGAATTTTACATATTTCTAATTAAGACTATCTCAGATAGTATTACTAATTAGAAAAGGATCTCTTTGTCATTATGTTTTCTCATTTTTTTGGCTTATATACAGAAATTATGTCTGTATGTGTGAGTATCTTTTTTCTTAACACTTCGCTTTTATTAGTGCCAAGAGTTTAACTTCTAACACTTTAAAAGACAAAATCAATGATCACTGTCTTGATTTATGCATTTATGTATGAGGAAATTAGACTATTATATTTTCTGATGAAAAAATATTTTTCCCCAAAATTATTGCAAAATTTCTTCATAATAAGCAGGATTTTTTTCATTAGCCCTGTCGCAGATAAGCTGCCTACATTTTATGACTAGATGTCTAGATATTTGTGTTAATTAATAAGTTTGCTATTAATTTGGAATTCATGTACTGCAACTCACTTGATTCACTAGCTTTGTATGTATCCTTCCCCAAAGATAAATATTACAATAGATCCCTATTGCTGGCTTCTAGCCCCAGGCAGAGAGAAATCTCTGAAAAGAATAGTAAGCAGAGGAACCCCTTGGGAAGAGTCACAGTCAGAATTCAAAACTCATTTAGTTTCTTTTGGATTCTACTCTGTGGGCATCATTCACCTTTCCATAGGCCAGTGTTCCCCAGACTTGAATCATTCAGGTATTCTATCACCATTTTGCCATTTACTATACTATTAGTTACTATAGTTTTTTCATTTGGCTTAACTTTTTCTTAATTTAACTTTTTAATTGAAGTTAAAATTTAAACACTGTGGAAGATACTAAGTGTAGAATTTCATGAGTTTTTCTTAAATATATATACACTCATGTAACTACCATCCCTGATCAAAATATATTTTTTCTTCACCCAAAATCTAAATTTTAAAATGTAATTGCACTATTTTGTTGTGCATTTGCATTTTTAAAATACATAGAAAAATATATTAATGTATATAGAAATTATCCACTTATCACTTTAAATCATCAGTGGAAATATTAGCATGGAAAGTTATTTTCATACTAATTTCAATTAACTTGTACTCAAAACATGGAGGGTAACTGGGAAACTGCACCACCACAAGGCAGTGTTGTGAAACAGACTTCCAGGGAAGTGTGTTGTTGTTATTGTTGTTGTTGTTGTTGTTGTTGTTTTTAAGATTCTGTTTTGAAGTCATCTCTACACCCAACTTGGGGCTTGAACTCAAAACCTGGAGATCAAGAGTTGCATGCTCCACTGACTGAGCCAGCTGGGGGCCCTTGGGGGAGTAACTTTTAACATGGTACTCTTTAATAACTCAGTAACTAAAGATGCTTAATTAGGTTGCAAGGTTTACTTCTTTTATCTTGAATTACAATCTATGGGAATTCTGTAGGATAACTATTAGCAGTAAAATACAAAATTAGACAAAATGGATTAATCTTGGTTATCTAAAGCTTTTTATGTACCATCTAT
This sequence comes from Mellivora capensis, assembly GCA_004024625.1. NCBI lineage: Eukaryota > Metazoa > Chordata > Mammalia > Carnivora > Mustelidae > Mellivora > Mellivora capensis. Next base: position 26,162 of record PISX010004396.1, read on the forward strand.
GAGAGCAAGCAAAGATCCCTTGACTCAGAGTACCTGTTTTCTGGTGTGGATGATTGTATTTGCTCTTTAAATTTTATTTATTTATTTAAAGTTTTAAATGCAGTAATCTCTGCACCCAGTGTGGTGCTTGAACTCATAACCCAAAGATCAAGAGTCACATGGTCTTCCAACAGAGCCAGCCAGGCACCCCTGCTTTTTAAATGTTAAGGGAGGGGGGAGTTTACTTTGGGATTTATGTATTTGCTTAACCCTTTCTTTGCTTTGACTTTCAGCCCATGGATCTGACTTTAGCCAGATTGATCTCCTTGTCATTCTCGTAAGATGGGTAGTGGAAGTGGGAGGAGCCTGAGGGATAGAGGAGAAATGTGTCTTCAGTTCTGTGAAGGCTGAGAGAGGTGAGGGAGCTGTAGAAGAAAAATTTGAAGATAGCAGAGATTGGTTCGTAGGGTTGAAGGAAAGAAGCTGTCTTTATAAAAGTTAAAGGTCAAGCAGTAAGTGTTGATGTAGAAGCCACGGCAAGTTATCCAGAAGATCTAGCTAACATAATTTATGAATGTGGCTCCATTAAACAACTCTTTTTCACTGTAGATGAAAAAGATGCCATCTAGGACTTTTGTAGCTAGAAAGGAGAATTCAATGCCTGGCTTCAAAGCTTCACAGGGTAGGCTGACTCTCTTGTTAGAAGCTAATGTACCTCATGACTTTAAGTTGAAACCAGTGCTCACTAACCAAAAATTCTAGGGCCCTCAAGAATTATGCTAAATTATCTATTCTTCCTGTGCTTTATATATGGAACAACAAAGCCCGGATGACAGTATCTCTAGTTATAGCATGTTTTACTGAATATTTTAAACCCACTGTTGAGACCTACTGCTCAGGGGAAAAAAAAAAAGAGATTCCTTTCAAAATATTACTGCTCATTGACAGTGCACATAGTTGCCCAGGAGCTACAATGGAGATATACAATGAGAGTAATGTTGATTTCATACCTGCTCATTCAACATCCATTCTGCAGCCCATGGATCAAGGGCTGTAATTTCAAATTTCAAGTCTTATTATTTAAGAAATACATTTCAAAAGGCTGTGGTTGCCATAGAGAATGATTCCTCTGATGGATCTGGGCAAAGTAAATTGGAAAACCTTCTGGAAAAGATTCACCATCTAGATGTCATTAAGTCATGGGAAGAGGTCAAAATATCAACTTAACAGGAATTTTGAAGAAATTGATTCCAACCCTCATGGATGACATTGAGATATTAGGACTTCAGTGGGGGGAAATAACTGTAGATATGGTAGAAATAGCATGAAAACTAGACTTAGAAGTGGAGCCTGAAGATGGGACTGAATTGCAGCAAACTCATGGTAAAACTTGAACAGATAAGGAGTTGGTTCTTATGGACAAGCAAAGAAAGTGGGTTAAAAAGATGGAATCTACTCCTGGTGCAGATGCTGTGAAGATTGTTGAAATGGCAACAAAAGATTTTGAATATAACAAAGTTTGTTGATAAAACAGTGACAAGGTTTGAAAGGATTGACTCCAGTTTTGAAAGTGCTATTATGGGTAAAATGCCTTCAAACAACATTACATACTACAGAGAAATTGTTTGTGAAAGGAAGAGTCAATTGATGTAGCAAACTTCACTGTTGCTTTATTTTAAGAAATTTCCACAGCCACCTCAGCCTTCAGCAATAACTACCCTGATCGGTCAGCAGCCATCAACATCGAGGCAAGACCCTCCACCAGGAAAAAGACTAGGACTTATTGAAAACTCAAATAATGGTTAGCATATTTTTTAGCAATGAAGTATTTTTTAATTAAGCTTTGTACATTGTTTTTATAGACAATGCTTTTCACACTTAACAGACTACAGGATAGTCTAAACATAATTTTTACATGCACTGGGAAACCAAAAAATTAATTTGACTGACTTTATTGCAATATTTACTCTGTTGCAGTGGTCTGGAACTGAACCTATAATATCTCGAGGGTAGTCCTATATGTCTATTCCAGGAAGTCTTCCTTAGAGACCCTATGTTCTCCTCTTGCTAAAGTAACCAGTGACTTTAGGAAAAACTATGTGCTAACATGAATTCTTTGCAACAGACTTGGATTTTAGAGTCTCCAAATAGAGGTCAAATAATCAAATTTGCTGGTACCATTCAATGAGATAAACAACTGTGACATAAATTCTGCTTTTCATACACGTTTTATACTCCCTGGACACCCTGTTTCCATTAGCATTTAGTATGCTTAATCTCTTTATAGATAGGAGAGAAACCTGTCCTATTAAAAAAAAAAAAACCCTCCTGTTTTTAATGTGTTTTATCCGTGGTGTAGATAGTCAAAGACCATTTAAAAAAATTAAATCCAAGACTTTAAAAATTATCAGTGGTGTAGCTTATCATAGAGTTTCTTGAAGTGTGCTGTTACTTGTATCCTCAGCAAGGATTGGGAGGTGTTAATAGAAAGTCTTTCATGCCTTCTACTTAAGGTGGCCTAGTGGTCAACTTCTATTTTTAGGGAAAATACTCTCCTCTGTCTCAGCTCACTACTTGAATACAGACTCCACTATTTTCTCTGCTAAGCCCCTCAAAGCAGAGAAATCCACAGTACTTTAGTGAGGACTTACACATGGCTAAAGGTAGTGCAGGGGACAGCAAGATATTTATAAATCATATTGCCAGGCACTGATCTCTGATATTGTCCAAATCTCGCAGGAATACTGAACTCTACTAAGAATGACTGGATTGGAGCATATGGTAATTGAGTGACATTTATGTAAAAAGCACTAGATATGTATTCTCTCTGTTAAAATCTTGTTTAAAATAGGGCTAGAAAATGATTATTTTAATTTTCCCCCTTTTCAAAGAAGAGTAAAAACAATCATATGTAGGCCCAAAGACTTAACTTTATTATTTGTACTCTCTGGATACTCAGATTAAGTAATAACCATCATTTACAATGCTGCAAAAAACTAGTTATCATCCTTATTCCAAGCAGGTTTTCCCAACAGATTTTCCAAAGAGAAATGAAAATACTGGCTTTTCCTTCTATGTGATAACTTTTGACAAGGAGTTTGTATGTATTATTCAAGGCACAGATTAGTTTGGAAATTCTGTCAAAATAGGCAGCTCTTTAGTGATCATTGACTGACAATTACTCTCAATGGAAGGTTACAAAACATATTTATGTCTTCTTTGAGCATAAAATGCTAAATCAAAATTTTATGCCCTCAGATTTAACACAGCCAACAAAGTTCTTCTTCTTAAAAATAAAATGATTTTCATTTAGATGAATAGTGACTTAAGGAAATGGGCAACATCAAGTCACTTAATGAAGATTATATAAATCTGATGTAAACACAATTCTTATAGATTATATGTCTTTGGCGACTAAAGGCAATTCTATTTGCCATTCCAGTCAGCAGTCCTAATTATCATTAAATAAATATATTTTTTTCAATAAATGGTATTTTCTTTCTCTACATAATGCATCTTGTAGATGCCTCTACATCTAGCAAGAAAAGAATTAATACTTGCTTTGGTTTCTGTAAAATCAATGACAGTATATAGCATTGTATTTGTATCGATGTCTTGTGGGCTAGACTAAGGCCTAGAAAACTCTAGTTGGGGTAGAAGTCACCCGAAGAACTTATTTAAATATGGATCTGAGCCCACTCCCTGAGTTTCTGATTCAGTGGGTCTAGGATGGGCATGAGAATTTGCATATCTAACAAACTCTCAGGTGTTGCTAATTCTGCACACAGCGGCACTACTCTGAATAGCATGAGGCTCAACAACATAGGAGAATCAGCTGCAACACAGGAAGAGAAGTAGAAGGGTGACATAGATAAAGATTATAGTATCTACTTGTGGGTTGAATACTAGTCCCCAGAAAATACATTCTCCAGGAACTCAGAATATGACCTTATTTAGAATTAAGGATCTTTGCAGATGTAATTAAGGTAAGGATTTAGTATGAGGTCATCCTGGATTAGTTGGGCAAACATCATTAAGAGTCTGTCCATAAGAGGCAGACTTCTGTCCTACAGAACTATAAATAAATAAGTTTCTGATGCTTTACAAGTTTATGTTACTTTGTTAGGGCAATCTTGGGAAACTAATGGACTCCTGTAAGTCCAACCATACCAAAGTGCCAAGTTTTGTTATATACTCTAAGGAAAAAAGATAGAATTCTGACACTAGCCCAGTGGACTAGTGTAACAGGTTGAACAGTGATTGAACATTGACTAACTGTTGGGCACTGTTAGATACCTTCTGGAATGTTATTTAATTTCACCTTATCCCCAAATGCTTTGAGGTAGTTATTTTTTTTTTTAGCAGTAGTTATAAAAGAAGATCCTGAAATCCAGAATGGTCATTTAGTCAGAAAATACTTACTGTCTGCTTTATACCAGACTCTTGCTAGATATTCCAGTGGTCAGTGATTTACCAGAAGTGATACAGCTAGTAAGTAGCAGGGATTAAATTCAGATCATGATCCTGTCATTCCAAATTCCATTGCTCTTCTCCATCATAGCATATTTTATCAAGGCTTGGAGCTGTAAAGTACAGGGCATTTGGCAATACTGACTGGTTCATTTTGGCTGCTATGGAATATTTAAGAAAGTAGAAAGGAATTTATTATCTCTAACAGAAATCTTCCTGATTTATGGTAGCTATTTAACAGTATTTCTTCCTATTAATACCTATGAAGTAGTTTGTACTTTGTTACTTTAATCTTATTTCTCCTTGTAGCAACTTTCACTTTATACTCAAATATGCCAATAATTTAGGCTGATTGTGAATAACAAGATAGAAATAATAGCTCAACATTGTCTTTGGAGATGTGGAACAATGAGTTAGACAATAATATTTCCATATTTTTTTTGCCTTATTTACTTTTATGTGTATATATATGAAACAAGGCTGGAAAAATATTTGAATATTACCTTGTGGTTGCAGATCACACACACACACACACACAAAACCCCCACACAAAAAACCTATGATTTAGCATCATAATATGAATTCCCTGAGTGTTTCATACAAACTTCTTTCGAATGGTTATTAAGGTATTTAATCTGTTTAATAATGCTTTGAGAGTTATTAAATTCAACCTTCATCTCATTATAGTTAATGCTTTTGAGCATACAATGTGAATGGCACTCTGTTAGCTGCTGAACATTTGGTATGTAAAAAAAAAAAAATTGTTCCCACCCTTGCAGTGTGGATGCTTGATTCAGGATCAGTAAAATTAAGATCAGTGTAACTGTGAAAGATTTAGACAAAACGGGCTAAGAAACTGCTCACTTTAGCAGATTAAAGCGAAAAGACAATGAAAGAAGCTAACAAACATTTAGGTGACAGTTGCATTGAGATTCTGTTTTAGGAGATGAGGGCAAATTGTATGAATTTGTTAAATGCTTAGTAACCACGATGGTACAGAATGGACAGTAACACTGGCACTATTTTTTTCCTAATCATATTTTTTTATTGTATCTCTCTCTGAACATTTATTCATTCATTTATTCCACAACACTCTACATGCACCTATAGCATGCAAGGTTTGGCATTTGGAGACATTTGGAGACAAATGTATTACTCAGTGAGAAGATAAGTCACATATACCAATAACTAAAATGTGAGACAATAATTCTGATCTAAATGACATAAATCATAACTCTTATCATAGGTAGGTTCATGGGAGAATATAATTCTTCTACATCTATGAATTGATTGCAAATTTTATTCAGCCATCTTTTGAGTTTCGAGTTCTTATTTTATTGCATTTTAGCCAGTGACTGTGGTCTGTAAAATAGATTACTTTAATATTTTGAGGCTTCCTTTGTGACCTAGTAGGTGGTCAAATTTGTGAATGTTTCAGGCTTGAAAACTATGTATTCCTTAATTATTCAGTGCTAGGGTTGATATGTGTTTATTAGACTAAATTTATTATTTGTGTTGTTGAAGGCTCCTGTTTCTTTGCTAATTTTTTTTACTTTATCACCTTTGTATGAGAAGTAAATTAAAATATCTCATTTTAACTATAGGTTATTAGTCTCTCTTTGTGATTCTTTTCTGTTTTATATATTTTAAGGCTGAGATTCTAGGTATATACAGGTCAGGACTGCTATATTTTCTGGGTAGATCATTTCTTTTAGCATTAGATAATAATCCTTTTTAATCTCTGATTATGCTTTTTTCTAACAGTAATACTGCTACATTGGGTTCCTTTTGTTAATCATTGGTACATTCTATTCTATCTCCTTACTTTCCATTTTTCCATGTCACCAAATTTTTAAAAATTATACCTTCATTGAGATGTAATTTATTCACTCATTTCAAGTTTGCAGTTTAGTGGTTTTTAGTATAATCACAGTTTTGCAATCAATACCACTATATAAATTTAGAACATTTCTTAATCATCCCAAAGGAAACCTCATACTCAATCACAGTCACTGCCCATTTCCCTTATTCCACTAATCCCTGACAACTACTAATATATCTCTGTCTCTATGGATTTGCCTTTTTATGGACATTTTGGATAAGTGGTGTCATACAACGTGTGGTCTTTGTGTCTGACTTTCTCACTTTCCACTTAGCATAATGGCTTCAAGATTGATTCATGTTTTAGTATTAACATGACTTTGTTGTTTTTAAAGGTTAAATAATATTCCATTGTACGGATAGACTATTATCTATTTGGTTGGACATTGGGTTGTTTCTACTTTGGAGCTATTTTGAATAATGCTGCTATGAACATTTATATGCAATTTATTATATGGACATAATGTTTTTATTTCTCTTGGGTATATACCTAGGAGTAGAATTGCTGAATCATAAGGTAATTCTCTGTTTAACATCTTGAAGAACTAACTGTATTCCAAAGTGGCTCCATTTCATGTTCCCACCAACAATGTATGGAGGTGCCAATTTCTCCACATCTTGTCTGTGCCTAGATATTAAAATCCCAAACCCCTTTGGCGCTATCCTGGTATATATTTTTTGTAGGCCTTTACCATGTCACTTCCCATCTGTATACATTTGTACTCCTCATGTTTCTGGCATATGTATAGTTCTTTTTCCTTCTTTAAAGGTCATGTGTGGGGTGCCTGGGTGGCTCAGTGGGTTGGGCCGCTGCCTTCAGCTCGGGTCATGATCTCAGGGTCCTGGGATCGAGTCCTGCACTGGGCTCTCTGCTCATCAGGGAGCCTGCTTCCCTCTCTCTCTCTCTCTGCCTGCCTCTCTGTCTACTTGTGATCTCTCTCTCTGTCAAATAAATAAATAAAATCTTAAAAAAAAAAGGTCATGTATGTTTTAAAACTTAAAGATTATTTGCCTAGTATTTGTGAAGTGACAAGGGGGAGTGGGTGTGGGAGGGGGGGACTCATGTTGGATTAGTCTACTTTTCCTGAAAGTTGAGCAGATCAGTATAATTGTAGTGACTATGAAGTCGTTGACTTGGGGTTCCAAGTCAACTGTTTGAGAGCAGTGGGCCAGAGTTTTTCTTCTGTACTAAATTACTTGGACCGTATAGGGCCCATTATCTTACTGAACTCATCTAGTCCCATTTGAACTAACTTGTCTTTTTGTTATTTTATAGATGCAAGTTTCCAAAAACACAACAGAAAAGAAAAAGCCCAAGTTTAGAAGAAGGAAAAGGTATTTTTTTTTTACTGAAAAGTATTATGATAAAATTGAAATGTATATATATATTGGATTAATTATTATGACATTTCCCCCTGATTCTTGATTCTTTTTCTCTAGGGAAACATCAAAATTTTCTAGAAGAATTAAAGATGATAAGAATTAAGAAATAAATTATTTCTTAATAATTAAAGTAAATTATTAAGAAATAAGAATTAAGGTGATAAGTAGTAGTTTTAGAGTATGGAGAAAGTTTTATGTTTATACAAATATGTTGAAGCAGAACTAGCAAAGATTAATATCATGTGAGCAAGCAGATGAGAAGCAGGTGTTTGGTTTAAAAATAGTGCAAACTAGAAATGAGCCTTTATAGTGAGCTGATAAGCCACTGATGACAAGTTTTAGTGTTTATCATTGAACCAACCACACAGTTTATTTACCTATTTTTTTGAAGAATGGTAATCAGTGCTGTATTAAAAGGAGTCCTACTCAAAGACAAAGTCTGACTCTGATATGATAGTCCTTCTCTTATACTTTGTCCTTCTTCAGAGGATGAATAATTAAATTTTTAAAAAGGCCTTACTGTCTTGTCTTAGTTATACTTCACAATAACCCCATCAAATAGGAAGCATATCATAATCATCTCTATTTAAAATATGAAAAACTTATGACTTAGAGTAACTAAGTGGCTTTCTCAGGATCTTATGGGTAGAGAAAATGCATTTGAACAAATGTTTTCTGACTTTAAGTCAGCAATACAGTGTCATGGGAAAAGCATGGGTTTTGCAGTGTGACAGAATTTAGCTGTGTCATGCTCAACCATTTCCTACAGTGTCAAATTTCTCAATTTCTTAGAGTTTCAGTTTCTTTATAAAATGAAAGTAGCAATTCCTTAGTAGGTTTTTTAGGGGAAGATTACATGAAAAGGCCTATATAAGGTACTTGGTAGATCATTAGTGCTTTTCACCAGATGAGAGCTTAGATCAATATTATTTCCTTTTGGTTTTTTCACTATATCATGCTGTCTTACTATATAAACCAACCAAGGAAAAGTACCTCAAGATAAAGAAATATATTTATAATTTATAATTATCAATGAATATGCAAAAATGGCCATTGAAGTATACATGATTGATCTTTTGAAACTAAATCTGTCAAATTCTTTTTCTAGGAAAGCTATTTTAAAATGCTCTTTTGAAAATGTTTGTTCAGATGATGCCTTATCAAAGGAAAACATGGGTATGTGGAGGCCTCTCCTGCTTTTAGTTCCTTTACTTCTATTTAATTCTACCAAATGTAGTTGTAATTTTTGGAAGAAAAAAAAAAATGTTGATGAGAACTGTTAGTGGGTCATTTTGGGTATTGATTTACATACTAGATCTCTTCAGTTGTCTTTAGGTTTCTGTTCCCATAAATTAAATTTTCTCTGGCTCTGTCACGTATTTAATTTTTTAAAAAATAAAGTACCAGTGGCTGTGGGAGGAAATACCCACATCAATACATTAAAATCCAGACCTCTCCATTCGAAAATTATTGGGGTCCTCGGGGTGCCAGAGGGAGAGAAAGAAGAAAAGCAGCAGCGTGGGACTTCCAGCTGAATTAATTGCCGTTGGTATTAGAACACAGTAGGGAGAATGTGGAATGCAGGGAGAACGTTTTAGTTTTCAAAAGCGCTTTAGTCTTCCTTCATTTTTGTTAGTCTTGAAAAGGAGGCAAATGTTTATTTGCAAGATGGAACTCTCCAACCGCACAGAGGTTCCAAAGCCCATTAACCCCTAAGAAGTTATCCGCACCATATTTCCTTTCCTTTATGGCCACCCCCAGGTTCTATGGCATTGTGTTTCAACTGACTAAATAAGCCATTCATCTTTAGTCTTATTAAAAGAAAGGAAAGCAGTCAGAAGGACAAAGTAAATTTTTTAAATCTTTTCTTCCTCTCCTAAACTACTACAAAATTCTATTCTTTCTATCTTTTCTTAAATTTATTCTGCTGCTACTTTCCTGCTAACGTAGGTGCCTTTTCTTGGCTATATTGTCCTTTTGCCTCACATGATTACTTCAGATATTCCTGTAGAAAGGTAAAAAAGTCAGTTTATCCCTGGACTGAATTCTCACTAGGAGACTTGGTACTGAGGGCTCCAGTGCTGGGATCCTTTCTGCCTCTGACTCACAGGGGCTACTGAGGAAGAAAGCCATTATAGCCAGGAATCCATTGATTGGAAATCACTCTGCTGCATAAATGAATAAATACATTTCCGTAGTTATCCACTAACACCCTTTCAGGAGTCTCACATTCTCTGTGGCTCTCAAGTCTCAATAGTTAATTGTTCAAATCTTTAACCTGATCTGTGTTTTACTCCTTTATCCCATTTCAAATGAATAAAAAGTATAAACATCTAGTCTGCTGTGTTCTTTGCAAGAGCTGACTACTTCTTGAAAGAGTGGTTATTTTTCAGTAAATTATCCCTGCCTGTTTTTTACCCCTACCCATATTTCAGTGGATCCCTGGATCTAAGTCTCTGAAATCACTCCTTTCGTTCTGGGCTTGAGGTAGCATCAGTCCTAGATCAAGTGAAAATTGGAGCCATTTTCCTTACACTCCCAGGTGCTAAAATAAAGTCTCCCATCAACCTACTGCCCAGATTTGCTGTTCCTTTCTGGGTTATAAACTCTACCCTTTACTTTTCTCTCTTCCTTAATTAGAGGTCGGGAGGAGAGCTAATTAAGTATAGCTACTTTACCTGCCCAAGTGTCAGTTGCTTCATCTGTGATAAAGACATGCAGTAAAAGCCCTCTTATCCAACAAGGAGAAGATTTCTGAAATTAATAGAAAAAGTTGAGGAATCATTAAATAATTTAAACTGTATGCCCATGGCTATGCAGATTTAATCTAAGAAATAGCTATTTGTGGAGCATATCTATGTTTGGGGGAAAATTACTACAAGGAATATGAATTATGTTTGTATTGTCCCTCTACCTCATTTTTTCCCCAGTGTTTAGGAACAAGAAAATTCATCTATAATGATGAAATAATAATACCAATAGTAATATTGATAGCCAACACCTGTAAAAATTACTGTGTGTCTTCACTTTATATATATTTATTTAGCCCTTGTAAGATCGTAAGAAGTAAATAAGGTAGATATTATTTTATCTCCCATTTTATCAATGGGGAAACCAAGACACTTCAGAGGTTGTTATATGGTTTTTCTAAGTCACATATCTTCTTAAAATTAATCAAAGTGTGCAGCTGTTTCCTTAGTTGCTTTGAATATCAGGAATCGTAAAGTTAACTATATTGGGTTTTGGTACAGTACTGATAACTGACCTAAGCAATTTTAAGATTTCATTATAGCCTTTCATACCCCCTTGATGAACTGGTTTTGATTTATTTTTGTCTTTGGGTTTTCATCATTTGTTTGTTATATCATTGTTTTTTGTTGGGAAATACCTCACTTATTTTGGGTAGTAGACAGTCTATAAAAGTTTATATAGAGGGGCGTCTGGGTGGCTCAGTGGGTTAAAGCCTCTGCCTTCGGCTCGGGTCATGATCCCAGAGTCCTGGGATCGAGCCCCGCGTCGGGCTCTCTGCTTGGCCAGGAGCCTGCTTCCCTTCCTCTCTCTCTGCCTCTCTCTCTGCCTACTTGTGATCTCTGTCAAATAAATAAATAAATAAATATTTTTTTAAAAGTTTAAATAGATAAAAGATTGGCATATTACCCAGGTTTAACTGATAATCTGTGGCATTCATTAATAAATTAGCAAAGGATATATTCATCAGCCACCCGAGACAGATAGCCATGGAAAAGGATGGCTAATACAGGAGAGGTCTGGATCATGAGGGAAATCCTGGGGGAGCATGAAGACCTTAGGAGTAGGAGCTGGGGCTGGGAGGTAGAAGAGGTGACAGGGAGAAAGGTGATTTCTTGCTGCTCAGGACAAACTTTGCCCATCTACTCTTGGTTTGGAGTTACCTTTAACCTCTAGACTAAAAGGTGGGGTTGGCCCACATGCCCCTTTCCTGGAAAACTCCTTGCATCCTATTTCTGTTTGTATCTCTGGGAATGGTGCCGTCTTCTTCATTACATTCTAATTTGTATTTTACTCATCTGTAAGCACGCAAGAGGAGTGTTTGTGGTTACTTAATAATAAAACAAAACCCAAGTACTTTTTCTTCACCGTCTTCCATAAGAATGCCTTCAAAATTTCAATATTGAAATGACCCTGAAAGTTTACTGCAGATGGTATTTTTCAATGCCAGCTTTGGGGTAGGTAGCCTTAAACATTTAGTAGAAGAGTAAAGATTGGAGGAAACTCCATAAATGTACATTTGAAGACTTTTAAAATAGCAACTGATTTATTGAGACCAAGAGTAAGTTACTTCTCATCAGGATGGAAAAAATACACAGATTATTTTATAAAAATTCATTTTTAAAAGCCAGATATGGACTTTGATATAAAAGACACCTTTTTCTTACTTTTTAACAAAATTTTCTCTTGAGTGATGGAATAACTGTAACACTACCACTTTACTCTAAACAACAAATTGAAACAAGTCCCAGAAACTACAAGATAATCAGTATTGATAGAAGATGATTGGTTATGCAATCAGCAAAGGCATTCATTCTGTCCCTATCTTTGGAGGATATCATTGGCCAATTTTGATAAGCTAGTTTGTAGATTACTATAACTGCTGTTTCTTAAGAATTATTTTTGAACTCTATCAGTTTACAATATACGAATATGTATTTAGAAAAGCAAACCTCCCATTGCTCTAGCAGCAGAATTTGACATCAATCAAGTCGGTGTTATGAACCCTGGTTGATTTGTGAAGTCATCCATTACTTTGTCTACCCTTTGATCAAAAGGCAGTGTACATATTTTTCCACATCACTTGAAAATGGAGGGCCTACAATGCCATTCAGCAATGACATTCATTATCATAAATTGATTGTATTTTAGCCTAGCCTTAGAAATATAAAGATGTTTACGTACCATTTTTCCTTTACAGCATAGCTCAAAATCCATCTTCTCAACAGTGCATTAAATGTCAGTATCAATTTCCATAGACTCAGAATGTAAAGTAGGAAAACACAATTCTGTGAGTGGGACTGGAGAATCAGTGTGAAGATAATCACAAGTAGTTGTCTGTTGAGTAACAGGTTACTAAGTAGGAAATCTATCATAAAGAGAGGTTAACTCCATTAACAAAATTGCTTCTATATAAATGTACATACCTCTAGAAAATTCTGATTCAGTAGACATGGGTTGCACTCATGTTTTTTTAGTAAATTCTCCATGTGATTCTTATGCCTACCAAATTTTGAATACCATTGTTTTAGAATATAATAGTTCAAATTCTGTGTTCTTATGCTTTAGCAATTACACAGAAACACATAGATATGAGGACACATTTAGACGCACACATCTAAAATATGTGGACCTTTTAGATGTGTACATCCAGAAAAATTGGCAGGCAATTTTTCTGGATGTACATTTTAATTATATGGAGAACTTCTATTCCCTTCTGAAAATTGAGTCCTTGATTATCCTGAAGTGAATAATAAACTAGCAGCCTGTTGAAAAGTCAGAATACATCTATCAGTCTTTGACCTTTTAGATGTTACAGTTTTTGTTGTGTTTTTAAACATAGGAATTGGTTCTGTGGTATGCAAATGGCTTATCAGAAAGCTACTTTCAAACTGTTTTGAAAGAAGTCTTCATAGAGAAAACCTAAGATTGGCTGGAAAGAGATGATGGCCAGGAAGGTTCATTGGTCTGTGCCTACTCTCTTGAGTCCCTTGCGCTTAGTGGGCAAATAATTGATATTATTTGAATATTGAATGAACATAAAAATACTTGGGGCAAGTGATAAGTATTGACAGAATATCTGTTTTTGTAGATAAAATTGTAATGTGAAAAATGTTAACTAAAAATTGTTCTTTTATACTGTAGTGAGAACCAAGAAAGGGAAAATTTTCTATTTCATAACCTCCCATGAATTTATTTAACACTATTATTTAAAAATGTTCTAGCAAAATTTTAAAATTTCCTTCTTATGAGTAAAAGATAAGAGAAAATTATCAGCAAGGAAGACTCTAATAAAATATTGATTCTTTTGGACTAGAGGAAAGGAAACATAAAACTTTTCACATTAACAATCTCTGTTTTTTACCTTCCAACATGCTTAGTTTACAAGGATGCCAGGGATTCATATATCATATGTACTCTTCCCAAACTGATTGGTTAGAAAATTTTAAAATATGTTCAATAATTAGGTTAAAACTTAGTGCTAAGAAGGCCTTGCTTCCATATTCATTGATAATATTTTAGCTTGGAAGCGTATGTCCTGTTTCAGTCTATTTTCAAGTTCCATGAACTTTGAGCTGCTCTACCTAGTGTGATTTTTGGTGACCTGCCAAAGAATGGTGGATAATAGGAGGTGGTATGTCAGATTTTTGTCACCAGAGTGGAAAATGATGGGGTGTATATTCATGGCCTTTATCTTTGAATCATGTTGCCTTTGGAAGGACTTCTCAGATGCTCCATCTGTCTGTTGTACAGGACAGCAGGCCACACATGGTTTCCTTGATTTTTACTTCAACAAGACTATATCAAACAAAAATGTTTATTCTATTTAAGTCAGGATTTCAACTGCATGTTATTAATCAGTAGTTGAGTCTATAGTTATATAATAGTAGTTTATTTCTTGTGTGGGGCTATTATTTTATCTCAGCAAGTTCAGTGAATTCATGTCACAGTGTACACACACACGAATTTTGTTTTCGTGTGGTATTTAAAATATATATCTACATATAGATAAAGCTGCAGATAGATATCAGACTAAGCAGTTAAGATGTGTTGGTATTTGAATTAGGAATAGAGTAGCCCGTCTTTAACCTAGCCACTTAATTACGTGGTTTCCCCTTTTAAACAGTAAGAGTTTACTGTAGGGATGACACACTCTGGTCCACAAGCCACTTGCTATTGTAAATAAAGTTTGATAGGAACATAGTCACTCTCGTTTGTTTAGGGACGTGTGTAGAGTTTGGACTGTAGCAGCAGAATTGAGTGGTTCTGACAGAAACCACAAAGCCTGCAATATTTACTCTCTGTCCCTTCACAGGAAGAGTTTGCTGACCCTTGGTTTATAAAAAAAATTTAGTTTGTCCCTAATTTAAAAAAAAAAAAACAAAACAAAAACCACTTCTAGTGAGCTTTTTGTGATCATGGCAAGAATATCACCTACATTTTTAAAGGGATAATTGTAAAATATTCACCTGGAAATCCATAATTGCGTTGCATCAGGCAGAGGTCACATGGGAAAATCATACAAAATATATTTATTTTTTATCTTGTAACATTAGACAGTTTTCTCTTTAGGGGCAGTTAAGCTTATGGATTTGATGGAATTCATTAAGATGTAACATTTTTTTACCGACGTTTTCTAGTTGTCTCTGAGACCGAAGTTTTACTGAAGGAGCTGGAACAAATGTTACAGCAGGCGCTAGACCCCATAGGGGCACCAGATGAGCCCGAAGAGGAGCGCGGAGAGGAGGTAAATGCAGGAGCGAAGGTAGCCTGGTCATCGTGATCAGGCCTAAACAGCAACTTCAGATTCTTTCAGTGGCAGGCAGTTTTTCTGGATGTACGTTTGAATTATATGGAGAACTTCTATTCCCTTCTGGAAATTGAGTCCTTGATTATCCTGAAGTGAATAATAAACTAGCAGCCTGTTGAAAAGTCAGAATACATCTATCAGTCTTTGAAAAAAAAATCTGTGAGTGGAGGAGCTCTTTGTGTTTCAGGTCTTTGAAGTTGACATAAAGAAAGAATGGAGATGGGGCTCACAGTAGCTGATGGGGCACCACAGCAGACCTCTCCACTACTGCCGATCTTCACAGTCAGGAGAAGATGGGCCAGGCTGAGAGCAGCTTGCTAGGACATCTGCCCTGTCTGGTTCAGGCGCAGGGACAACCTCTGTAGGGACAGACCTCATTATTAACACACCGGAGGTAGAATTTTCCATTTTTTTTCTTTTGGCTACCTATGTTGGGCTAAGTAAGTGTGTGCTTACTTTATTCAGTATTTATATGTGACAACATAAATTTTAAGTTGGTTGAGAAACTGCTCAGCACATCAGCTCCAGGTTCGTGCAAATAAAACGAGGGCACAAGCAATGTGCCCTCAGAGCACAATGTGGTAGGTGTGAGAAAAATAAGTCATAAGACAGGCACTTCCACAAGGCAGTACAGCTGTTCTCGAAATAGGGAGAAAAATGGCAGCAAGAGGTCTATACCCTTAAGGTTTCATTCATTCTCTAATTCATTCATGTAGATATATACTGTGCCTGGAGTCGAGAGTGCACAGTGGTTAGGAGTGCTGACCCTGGAATAGAATATCAATGTCCCAGTCCTAGTTCGGCCACTGATGACTTGTGTAATTTGGCACAGTTCATTATCACACTCCTCAGAAGACTTTTTTTAAATAAGACAAACCAGGAAAAGTACTTTGCATAGAAACTGACTTCTAAGGTCAGCTGTTATTACAGATGAGAATTGGCAATGGCAGTCACTGGAGAGAATAAGGGCTGAGATTTCCTTACTTCATCTCTTTTCCCACATTTTCACTTTGAGCAACTACCCATTCCGGAGCCTCTCTCCTCTCAGATGCTGAAAAAGGTGAATTTGTATATGGACAAGGTTGTTTACGCACTTTGGCAGACTGCCGAATTGCATGATTTCATTCAGGACTCCAACAAGAAAAAAGATGATCTGTAAACACCTCCCTTCTTGACTTAGAAATCGGAATATACAAGATTTACAGTTAAAGAGGTCAATACGCTAAAAGAAACTAAAATTAATGCTAAAAACTCTTACCAACTTGAAAAACATAGCTTGCTTAATTAGCACCAGCAATATCAATCTGTATTTGAATTTGCATGGTTGCGAATGCCATTTTTCCAATTAGAGTTCCTTTCTGAAAAAACTCGTTTTCTCTGTATAGATCCTACCCTCCATAAAACCAGATCAGATAAAACCAGATTGGTGACATATATATTATATATATGTAATTAATATACAAATTATTTTTTCCTAGCAAATGAAACAAGATCTGTAGGTTGGTGACATATATATTATATACATGTAATTAATATACAAATTATTCTTCCCCAGCAAACATGTACTTTGTTGGAGCACCATATGGTTTTGTGCAATGTATTTTCAGTCTTTGCAGTTTGTCTTTTCAAAACTCCAGCCAGGTTGATTTTTATAGAGATGTCCTGGAGCTTTTACAGCCACAGAATTGGCTTCTATTTTACCATTATAACCAGTAACATGATAGAACAGAAAATGACTTCTGATTTTTATTTCTTAAGGTAAAATACATAGTTTCAATGTATTACCAGGCAGGAGCTTGCTTTTTGTTTTAGATTCTTGTAATATTTTATGCTTTCAAAAGCCATTGAGGAATTGTAAAAATTAACCATCTTAACTTGCTGGCAGGTAGGTGAGTGCCCCCTGCAGACTGGTTCATAAGCCCTGAGCTTTGTAAGCCTGGCATTCACACCAGGTTCAGTATATTTAGGGCCTTGTTCACTTTTAAATGAGGAGAATAGCAATGAAACCAACTATCAAAGCTGGAACAATTTCCAGTTTAAAAGAAAAGAAATGATCACCTCAGGGGTTTCTTTTTTTTTTTCTTTTCTTTTTCTTGCTTGCTTTTTTCTAAGTTAGTAGGGAAAATTAACATGGCCTCCAAAGTTAACACCACTTAAAACTGGAGCTGTGTTGTGTTTGCAGGAGAAAGTGGCCTCTTACAAGTTATACAAGTTATAACCTCAAGCAAAAGAGCCACCTGATAATTTTAATGTTCTGAATATGTTTATTCTCTGAGCAGGTATTGTTTGAGCTCTTTCCAAAGTTGTAAATTTGATAGTGTTTTCATACGTCATTTCACGTATGAGGATTCAAGTTGATTACTCTCAAGCACTTATACCAATAGGTGAGAGTAGCAACATTTAAAAAAAAAAAAAGCATGCACACGTGGATAATCAAAATTCTTTTCTATTTGTCACTGAAATGTTTTATGAGATTATTTTCCCTAGTAGAGTCTCCTTCCTAATTACACTCTTCTTTAGCTAACACTGGTTGTCATGCCCCGGCTTTGCAAGCAATGGGAGGGAATTAATATCAGATTTTTATAAAATCCACCTGAATTAGATAAGCCATATATAAATAAGACAAAGTTTAGTGAATAATTACTTGTATTAAAAGGTACATTTTTGATATGTGAAAATACTTGTATAAATTATTCTTTTTCTTCATTTCAAGGAAGTTCACTCTATCTTTAATGAAACTTGAAGTTATAAATTTTGTGTGTGTTTATAGATATTTGCATTGTTTTTACTAGTGTCCCTTCAGAGCTAGACCAAACGATGGCTATTCACAAGTAATACAGAGGCTTATGAGAAGATAGCCATAGAAATTGTGACTTAAACAGTTTTAAGTTGTATTCCCTATAATGATAACCTTAAAAATAAACAAATACAGAAAACAAATGTAGAAAAATTCATAGAATGAAATGTTTCTCCAAAGCTTAATATGAAAACTAAAAATGTATAAAGTTGGGGGAAAGAGATAGGGCCTGAATAATCAGTTCTTCTTATATTAACACATTTACTATACATTCTGCTTCACATGGGGATCATTATTTGACTACCAGCATAACAGAACGCTTTGTGTCACTGCTGTGGTTGTGGAGTTACTGAGTACCTTACACTTTGTTCAAATAATTAAGCCTGATCTTCCAGTAAATTTGATGTAGTTCTGATGAATTGTATGGTTATTTTTACAGTTATCTAAATGCAGCTCTGAAGTCCCAGCAGGCAGTCCATTCGAAAACCACTATGAAGAGGACTATCTTGTAATTGATGGAATAAAATTAAAAGCTGGAGAATGTATTGAAAATATAACTAACAAATTTAAAGAAATAGATGCTCTAATGTCTGAATTTTAGGGTGTTATAAATATTTTCAAAGGCTAGTTATAAAGACACTTACATGTTTATATTTTCCTAAAAGTCAAAAGCTTGAAAATAGGGAAATAGGTGTATGTTAGACCAAAGCTGATATTTATAATAACTTCCTATTTTATACTTTGAGAATAGCCATTGTTTTGAGAACCAATCAAATGGTACTTAAATTAGTAATAAAAATTTAGGATTTAAGAAGCCCTGATATTTGTATTTATAGATTTTTTTCTTGTGTGCCTTAGTTTTAAAATGGTTTATAAACTTACTGCACAAACACATGCTTTACAATGATTTATTTAGGCCCTTTATTCAAATGTGGCTATTTAGATGGCCATCGAGGCTATTATAATTCATACAGATAATTCAAGTGTAGTAGAGACATGAGAATGTATATTGGTAGTGGAATTAAGCTACTACAAAATAAAAGGAAATAATAAAAAAAAAAAAGTACTGTATAATAGAGTTGGTGCTTTTCTCAGAGGTGTCAGTTACCTTTTATGGGAAATAATCATTTCAACCCCGATTCCCAAATCTGATTAACAGAGTCTCAGGGGAGGTGGGGAGGCTGTAGACAACAAGAATCCATTGAATCAGTATCTCTGAAGGTGAGGATGGGAAAATGTAGTGGAAAACATAAAGAGATAAGTTAAGTATATTCTCATTAAAAAAAAATCCATAAGCAATATAGGCAGGCAAAACGTATATCATGCAACATCACTCCCTTAACACTTCCCCTGCAACCCCATTCTATAGGGATTCCCAGGAACGGTTTTGGTGAGTGTCCTTCTACATCATGTTCTAATGCACATCCATCTCTAGTGCCCACACTCGCACTCTTTCCATGCCCTTCTCTTTCCTGGGAGTATGGGGTCAGAGAAAGGACATTCCAAGCACATGGAAACAAAACCAAAGCTTGAAGAGAGAAGAAAGAGCAGTATAGCCCCTCGGACCTATTGTTTGTTGAATTAGCTAGAGTGACCATGTGCTGATGTGAAGGTCACCACAGCAGATGAGCTGTACTGTGTACATAGGCTGAAGAATTTGTAACTGCAGGGGCCAAGTGGAGAGTTTCAGACAGTAGAATCCCTTTTACATTTCAGGAAGATCACACCAGCAGCAGACAGAGGTTGGAGTGAGCAGGAGTAACACTGGAGACAGGGGGCCTGTTAGGAGGCTGCTTAGGGAATTCAGGTGCAAGACTTTGAGAGCCTAAGTATGGCACAAATGGGGAGAGTGGAATGGCTTCCAGCTACATTAGCATTGATGGATTATTAGGATTTAGCAATTGGATATAGGGATACAGTAGTAGGGAGAGGTAGGAACAACTCCTGAGTTCTTGGTATTCACAGTGCTTTTCACTGAAGGTCAGCATACATACAGGTTAGGGGCCCCTGGGTGGCTTCATCAGTTAAGTGGCTGACTTCTGCTCAGGTCATGACATCAGGGTCCTGGAATTGAACCCCACATTGGGCTCTGCACTCAGCAGGAAGTCAGTTTCTCCCTCTCCCTCTATCCCTCCCCACCTTGTGCACTCCTTTTCTCTGTCTCTCTCTCAAATAAATAAAATCTTTAAAAAATGAATACACGCATATTAGAAATGGGCAGCATATACCAAGTTTGGGCCAAACTGGGTGAGTGCAGCAGAACTTTCATGCTTTGACAGAGTCTGCCTTCAGAACCACTCCATGAGCCAGAGTGACAATGAATAATCTCTCAGTACATCATATTTACTTCTCAGTGATATGAAACAGTGGAAGTTAAGCCTTCCTCTTTTTCCTCCAACAGAATTTACTCCATAGCATTTCAGAAAAACGTTTCTTCTTTCTCTTGGCATTATGATTTTATATTCAGAGCCTACAAATGCCTCAAGAAGTCATAGATCCCATTTTCCTGTTACTTCTTAGAATCAAATCTATAAAGAACTTATCAGACTCAACACCCACAAATAATCCAATCAGGAAATGGGCAAAAGACACGAACAGACATTTCTGCAAAGAAGACATCCAAATGCCTAACAGACGCATGAAAAAAATGCTCAACATCACTTAGCATCAGGGAAATACAAATCTAAACCACAATGAGATAACACCTCACACCAGTTGAAATGGCTAAAATTAACAAGTCGGGAAATGACAGATGTTGGTGAGGATGCAGAGAAAGGGGAATCCTCCTACATTGTTGGTGGGAATGCAAGCTGGTGCAGCCACTCTGGAAAACCATACGGAGGTTCCTCAAAAAGTTGAAAAGAGAGCTACCCTACTATCCAGCAATCATATTACCAGGTAAATATGTATTTACTACTGGGTATTTACCCTAAAGATACAAATGTAGAGATCCAAAGGGGCACGAGCACCCAAATGTTTATAGCAGCAATGTCCCCAATAGCCAAACTATGGAAAGATCCTAGATGTCCATTGACAGATGAATGGATAAAGAAGATGTGGTATATATATATATATATATATATAGAGAGAGAGAGAGAGAGAGAGATAATGGAATATTTTGTAGCCATCAAAAAATGAAATCTTGCCATTTGCAACAATACGGATGGAACTAGAAGCTATTATGCTAAGCGAAATAAGTCAGTCAGAGAAAGACAATTATCATATGATCACACTGATATGAGGAATTTGAGAAACAGGACAGAGGATCATAGGGGAAGGAAGGGAAAAATGAAATGACAAAACCAGAGAGGGAGACAAACTATAAGAGACTCTTAATCTCAGGAAACAAACTGGGGGTTGCTGGAGGGGTGGGAGAAGGGAGAGATGGGGTGACTGGTTGATGGAAATTGGGGAGGGTATTAGCTATGGTGAGTGCTGTGAATTGTGTAAGACTGATGAATCCCAGACCTGTACCCCTGAAACAAATAATACATTGTATGTTAATAAAAAAAACTTTTTAAAAATGACTACAATTGTATTTGAAGGACTTTACTCATAATTCAAATGTTTGATATAAGTCCCCATGTAGTAGACTAATTAGATCACTTACAGCTAATTCCTCTTGGTGGAACAGCCAGTGCTCATCAAAGTAAGATTCTATAGGTAAGATACTGAAATTTCCAGACTAAATTCATCTCTGCCATGTTCTAACTTGTAGAAGTCTGGAATTTCCACTGAAGTTCTTTGTACACTTGAGCTGCACAAAATGGTTCTGAGAACAAACATTTGGGATTTGGGTTGGCTCTGTCTGTAGAGGAAACTTCAATCTCCTTCCAAGAAGAGTCTCTTGGGGGAAAGGCCTCTTACAAGAAGAGGACAGAGGGGAACCTCTGTCCATGTGAGAATATAGACTTTCAAATTTCCAGATAGAATGTGTTTAGGAAATGGAGGAAGGAGCAGTCAACTAACATCTCTATCCTCAAGACTGAGAATTGTGCCTGGCTGGCAAACCCTTCCTACTGGTAAATACCCCATGTTCTGGGGCAGGCTAGCCAGATAACATACACCAGGGCATAGCGGTGGGACTGTGGAGGACACAATGCCTGCCTCCTGGTCCCAGTGCTGCCACCTACTCATTGGGAGACCTGAGATAAGTTATTCAACTTTCCAGAGCCTAGGCTTTTTTCCCACAGAAGTTGCTGTAAAAGAAAATATATTAATATATATAAAATACAGAGAACAATCAACATGCAGAAAATTATACAAGTTACACCATGATTATTGTCTCAACCTTTCTTCTGAGGGCCCCTGCCTGTTTCTTCAAGGCGAAATGGACTAACATGCTTCTTTCAGTAGAACCCGAGGTAACAAACCTGCTTTGGGGCCACTGGGATCAAGGATTATATGTGATTATGCTGACTCCTAGGGCAGGCCTAGAGGTGGACAATACCTTACTTTTATAGCTAGAGCCTCTTGCTAAGCCCAGAGGAGGACATCGTAAGAAAACTGTATCTACCCATCAAGGGAGATTAAATCCTAAGTACACTAGTCATACCAAATTTGATATGAGAGGTATAAAGCAATATGTTAGGACCTCCTGCCCAAACATTTGGGTTGGAATAAGAGCCCCTCTTTGTCTAGTTTGGGGGAGTGGCTGATCCTCTTTGGAATGAGTTGGGCCAAACCCACCTACTGTCTGGCCTCCATGAACCTATAGAAGTGCTGGGTCCATTGACAACTGAGTTCCCAGTTAGATCTACAGACAGTGGAGAGTTAAGCACCAAAGCTAGCTCTGTTGCCATGTATTGCAGGAATTCCTGGTCCATTTGCCCCATGCTAAAAGCTGAATTTATGCAGGGATTCCCAGGGGTAAGAATCTTAGCTTTATCTCTGCTGCAGGTAGGCAATGCACTTTTGATAGTTTAATCTCTTGTGGGCACCAGTGGGATAAAGAGGAGAGTGCTCCCATATACTTGCCAAAGTCTGTAGTGTCTACAGCCTTGAACTCACTGGTTCTTCAGTGGAGGGTGATGGGCCACAATTTATACATCCACTAATAGACGTAAGCACTATCATAAACTATAAATCAGTCTAGAGCCTTTGTGGAAAAAATTGGGTGATTAGCTCTAAAAGGAGGAATCTTGGGGTGTCTGGGTGGCTCAGTCTGTTAAGCATCTGCTTTTGGCTCGAGTCATGACATCAGCTTCCTGGGATTGAATCCTACATAGGGCTCCCTGCTCAGCAAGGAGTCTGCTTCTCCCTCCCTCTCTACCTGCTGCACCCCCTGTTTGTAGTTTCTCTCAAAAAAAAAATCTTTAAAAGAAAAATTTAAAAGGTGGACCCTTTTATTCATGAACCTGAAGTGATCTGTGACATGCTTGATGAAACCAAACCATTCTGTTATCTAATGCTCTACCAATTAGCGGGTATTCCATGACTCCACCATTTATTGGGGCTACCAAATAGTATAGTTCTGTTCCAGATACTTCCAGACCAGTAGAATTTGCACCTATGGCCCTTCCAAGAGATAAAGGTAAGATTTTGAAAATCCAAAATAGAAATATCCAAATATTGCTCTATTATTTCTTCTCTCTCTATGGTTCCAAGAAGAGATCTAAGCAAACTTAGTACAATTTAAATTCTAAGTTCTCCCTTAGGGCCAAGCCAGATCTTGCTATCACTCAGTAGAATTCTAGAAGAGTTGTTTGGTAGAGATAAATTTGACCTTAAGGTCCAAGTGGGACAGTGTGTGTATGCAAATCTAAATATTGGGATTTTTCTACCCACTGATTTGTTGCATGGTATAAGCACAGAGAGCAGTGGGCAGCATAATCAAATGAAAAGGCAGGGGAGAGAGGAGAAACTTGTTTTCCAAGGAAAATTTTGAAAGTATGAGTTGTTTGCTTTTAAATAAACGCCTGTAGTAAAATACTACAAGAAAGAGATATGCTCAGAACCAAATAAAACACAGTTTGCAAGCAGGCCAGAAGTTGTTGACTTAAAAAATAAAACTGTTTCTAATCTTCAGCCTCTCCAGCCAGAGAAAGAGTCTCAAATTTAGGTATGACCTGGGACAAAGATAAAGTTGAGGTCTGGTTGTTAAACCATAGCAGGAGAGACAAAGACCAAATCTAGAAGGCTTGCAGGAAAACTTGCTCAGGGTAGAGACTCAATCAGGGGTGTGGCTACTAACAGTACAAATATTTCCAAAGGACTTGCAAACCTCCTATAAAGCTTGGGTCTAGTACTGCTGTCGCTTGATGTGCCCAAAGTGCTAGTAATTAAATCGGGAGAGAATGGCCTGTTTAAAAAAAAAAAAAAAATTCTGGCTTTGCCAGGTAGAATGGACTGAATCAAATACATAGAAAACCCACTAAGTTTTTGGGGAAAATGACTTAGCCTAAGTACTAGCAGCCTGGGCTAAAAGAGACAAACTGACAGGGAAAAAAAGACCTCTGAGCCCCCAGATTTTTTTGTTTTAAAGATTTTATTTATTTGTTTGGGAGCTGGGGCACAAATGGGGGAGGGAGGGCAGTGCAGAGGAAGAGGGAGAAGCAAACTCCCAGGAGTCTGGGATCCTGAGGATCCTGAGGATCCTGAGATCCTGAGATCATGACCTGAGCTGAAGGCAAATGTTTAACCCAATGAACCACCCAGGTGCCCCAGAGCCTCCAGTTTTCTACAGGTAGAAAATAGGCTGGGAGAACTTCTTAGGCATCAAAAAAATGTGTAAGTTTCTATGTCCCCTTCAGAAGCAAATGAGGAAGATGATGGAAAAGGATGTCTCAGAGGACAAAGATAGGGGCTATAGAGAACAATGGGCCAGAGCTCTTCCTTTTGGCTAACTCAACTCAACCCCAACCCCTTGCTTGCCATCCCTTCCCTGGAAACAAAACCAAAGTCTTTTTTTTCTTTTTATTAACATACAATGTATTATTTGCTTCAGGGGTACAGGTCTGTAAATCATCAGTCTTACACAATTCACAGCACTCACCATAGCACATACTCTCCCCAGTGTCCATAACCCAATCACCCTCAGCCCCCAGCAACCCTCAGTTTGTTTCCTGAGATTAAGAGTCTCTTATGGTTTGTCTCCCTCCCTGGTCCCATCTTCTTTCATTTTTTCATTCCCTTCCGCCCATGACCACCCCCCTACCTTTCAAATTCCTCATATCAGAGAGTTTGATAAGTTCTTTATAGATTTTGGATACTAGCCCTTTATCTGATATGTCATTTGCAAATATCTTCTCCTATTCTGTTGGTCGTCTTTTGGTTTTGTTGACTGTTTCCTTTGCTGTGTAAAAGATTTGATCTTGATGAAGTCCCAGTCGTTCATTTTTGCCCTTGCTTCCCTTGTCTTTGTTGGTGTTTCTAGGAAGAAGTTGCTGCAGCTGTGGTCGAAGAGGTTGTTGCCTGTGTTCTCCTCAAAGATTTTGATGGATTCCTGTCTCACATTTAGGTCTTTCATTCATTTCGAGTCTATTTTTGTACGTGATGTAAGGAAATGGTCCAGTTTCATTCTTCTGCATGTGGCTGTCCAATATTCCCAACACCATTTGTTGAAAAGAACTTTCTCCATTGGACGTTCTTTCCTGTTTTGTCGAAGATTAGTTGACCATAAAGTTGAGGGTCCATTTTTGGGCTCTCTGTTCTCCATTGATCTATGTGTCTGTTTTTGTGCCAGTACCATACTGTCTTGATGATTACAGCTTTGTAATAGAGCTTGAAGTCTGGAATTGTGATGCCGCCAACTTTGCTTTTCTTTTTCAACATTCCTTTGGCTATTCAGGGTATTTTCTTGGTTCTGTATAAATTTTAGGATTATTTGTTCAATTTCTTTGAAAAAAATTGATGGTATTTTGATAGGGATTGCATTGAATGTGTAGATTGCTTTAGGTAGCATAGACATTTTCACAATATTTGTTCTTCTGATCCAAGAACATGGAACATTTTTCCATTTCTTTGTGTCTTCCCCAATTTCTTTCATGAGTACTTTATAGTTTTCTGAGTACAGATTCTTTGCCTCTTTGATTAGGTTTATTCCTAGGTATCTTATGGTTTGGGGTGCAATTGTAAGTTGGATCAACTCCTTAATTTCTCTTTTTTCTGGCTGTTGGTGTATAGAAATGCAACTGATTTCTGTGCACTGATTTTATATACTGACATTTTACTGAATTCCTGATGAGTTCTAGCAGTTTGGGAGTGGAGTGTTTTGGGTTTTCCACATGAAATATCATCTCCAAAGAGTGAGAGTTTGACTTCTTCTTTGCTGATTTGGATGCCTTTATTTTCTTTTTGTTGTCTGATTGCTGAGGCTAGGACTTCTAGTATTATGTTGAATAGCAGAGGTGATAGTGGACAGCCCTGCCATGTTCCTGATCTTAAGGGGAAAGCTCTCAGTTTTTCCCCATTGAGAATGATATTTGCTGTGGGTTTTTCATAGATGGCTTTGATGATATTGAGGTATGTACCCTCTATCCCTACACTGTGAAGAGTTTTGATCAAGAAAGGACTGGAAGAGATTATGCTGAGTGAATTAAGTCAAGCAGAGAGTCAATTATCATATGGTTTCACTTATTTGCAGAGCATAACAAATAACAAGGAGGACATGGGGAGATGGAGAGGAGAAGGGAGTTGAGGGAAATTGGAGGGGGAGATGAACCATGAGAGACTATGGACTCTAAAAAACAACCTGAGGGTTTTGAAGGGGTGGGGGGTGGGAAGTTGGGGGAGCCAGGTGGTGGGTATTATGGAGGGCATGCATTGCATGGAACACTGGGTGTGGTGCAAAAACTATGAATTCTGTTACGCTGAAAAGAAATTAAAAAAAAAAAAAAGAAAGGATGCTGGCTGTACTTTGTCAAATGCTTTTTCAGTATCTATTGAGAGTATCATACGGTTCTTGTTCTTTCTTCTGTTAATGTATTGTATCACATTGATTGATTTGAGGATGTTGAACCAACCTTGCAGCCCAGGAGTAACCCCACTTGGTTGTGGTGAATACTCCTTTTAATGTACTGTTGGATCCTATTGGCTAGTATTTTGGTGAGCATTTTTGCATCCATGTTCATCAAGGATATTGTTCTATAATTCTCCTTTTTGATGGGGTCTTTGTCTGGTTTTGGGACCGAGGTAATGTTGGCCTCATAAAATGAGTTTGGAAGTTTTCCTTCCATTTCTAATTTTTGGAACAGTCTCAAGAGAATAGGTATTAATTCTTCTTTAAATGTTTGGTAGAATTCTCCTGGGAAGTCGTCTGGCCCAGGGCTCTTGTTTGTTGGGAGATTCTTGATTACTGCTTCAATCTCCTTACTTATCTCTTGAATTCTCCCCTCATGGTCCAGTAGTTGTTTATCTCTCTTTTTCTCAGATTCTTTATTCTCCATTATTAGGTCTTCTATATCACTAATTCTCTTTTCTGCCTCATTTATCCTAGCAGTAAGAGCCTCTATTTTTGATTGCGCCTCATTAATAGCTTTTTTTATTTCAACTTCATTAGATTTTAGTTCTTTTATTTCTCCAAGGGCTTTTATTTCTCCAGAAAGGGATTCTCTAGTATCTTCCATGCTTTTTTGAAGCCCAGCTAGCATCTTGATAATCATTATTCTGAACTCTAGTTCTGACATCTTACTAATGTCCATATTGATTAGGTCCCTAGCTGATGGTACTGTGTCTTATTCTGTATCTTGAGGTGAGTTTTTCCTGCCTTTTCCTTTTATCCAGATAAGAATAAATGAATGAAAGGACAAAATACTAAAAGGGTAGCAATGACCCCATAAAACTATATACTAACCAAAGCAGAAAAGACCCGAAACTGAGGGGAGAAGAAAGGTGGTGGTGGGGGGAGATATATGACTAGTGAATAGAACAGAGTCACACACTTGATTTTGGGTGTATTTTGGTCTGTTAGAAGAAACTGTTTCCCCAAATTTTAAAGAAAAAAAAAAGAAAAATTTTTTTTTCTTTATATACACACTTTTGTGTGTGTATATATATATATATATACACACACAAAAAATAAGGGTAAACATGATGAAGGGACAGAATATGACTGTAAAGATGAAAATTACAAAAGATGCTAAAAAGGGAATTGATAAGAAGTTGGTTGAAAAAAGAGAAAAGAATGTAATCAGACTGGAGACTAGAACAAAGCCATGCACTAGATTTAGGGTATATTTTGATCTGTTAGAAGAAACTGTATCCCAAAATTTTAGAGAAAGAAAAACCTGTATGTATACAAAAAATAAGGGATTTTCTTATATTTTTGATGTATTTGATTTTTAAATACAGTGAAGAAATAGAATAATAGAATATAGCAATGAAAATTAAAGATTTTTATAAAGATATTGATAAAATAGTTAAAACGTGTTAAAATAGGAAGGAGGAAAATTTTTAAAAAGTAAAATAAGAAAAAAATAAAATTAAAAAAAATTTGACTTTCAAAGACTAAAGAATCATCGGGGAAAGCCATGAATTCTATGTGCTATATTCCCGTAGCTCTGAAGTTTTCCAGTTCTCATTGATCGGTGAAGTTGGTCTTGGCTGGATGTTCTTGTTGATCATCTGGGGGAAGGGCCGGTTGCAGTGATTCTCATTTTTGCCTGAGGCAGAATTAAACCAACTTTGCCAGGGGCCAGGCTAATAATCAGCTCGGGTTCGCTTTCGAGAGCTTTTGTCCCTGAACACTTTCCGTACAGCTTTGGAGGAGGAGAATGAAAATGGCAGCTTCCCAATCTCTGACCAGGAGGAGCCAAGAGATCAGGGCCCCACTCCTCAGTGCGCCCTCAGAGAAGAGCAGCCAATCCTTCCTGTCTCCCTGGTGTCCGGCTGCACTCTGTGCTCACCCAGCCTGTGACCGAGTGTTTCTGTCTCTGGTGCACAGCCCTGTTTGGAGTCTCTAAACCTGGCTGATTCCTGCAGCATGCTCCTGCATGGCTCCTCCCAGAAGAAAAAGGTGAGTCTCCCTGGATCTGCCGCTTGTTGGGTCCCTGTCCGCAAAGCACTGGCTAACTGTGCCTCGGATCACAGTTTAAGATAACCCTGAGCTGAGAGCCCCCACCTCGGCTCTGTCTCTGTAGCTGGCTTCCCCGCTTCGATACCTTGGAGCTCTGCCACACTCAGGCACCCCTGGTCTTTCTGTGACCCCATGAGTCCTGAGACCACACTGTCCCTGTGAGGGCTCCACCCCCGGCTTAGCCTCTGGAGCACCGTCCCTCAGTGGAGCAGACTTCTAAAAGTTCCAATTTTGTGCTCCGCTGCTCTACCACTTGCCGGGAGCCAGCCCCACCCCCTGTGGTCTATCTTCCCATAGAGAGATTCACTTCTCCACACATTCTACCTTCCAGAAAGTGGTCAATTTCTGTTCCTAGAATTGCTGGTCTTCTTCTCTTTGATCTCCTGTTGAGTTTGTCGGTGTTCAGAATGGTTTGATAACTATCTATCTGAACTCCTGGGACCTGATGATATTTAGGTCTCTTCCTCTCCTACTCCTCCACCTTCTTGCTCCTCCCACAGAACCAAGGTCTATCCTACTCCCTTGGCTGGGAAACTTGGCTTATTTGCCTAAAGGGATTGTAGAGTTGCTAAGGAACAAGTTTCTTTGTTGTGAATGAGGTTTTCACTATGGTTCTCCTGTGTCCTATCCCTGTTGGACCATTGCATATTGTGTGGATGGAAGAGGGGATAGGCCAGTGATTTGTCTTCTTAGTTTATAGGTCTAATTCACATCTGAATCAGATGTAGATCATGGAGTTTTAAATGTTGAACCTGATACCATGACTGGGTGAGACTTCTGGGTGTCCTTTAATGGGGATGGCTGTTTCCATATTGGAGAGATGTGAATAATGTAAACAAGGAGGTGGACAGTAGTCAACTGAGTTGCTAATCCAAGTTCTTTGTGTCTTCCTCCACTGCATAATTATCATGGCTCTGTCGGAGGCAGAGTGTACTTCCTGCCTTAGGACTTTGGCCCTGGAATCTTGCTTTGATCAATGAAGTAGAGCTGGAGTGATGGTACTAATGGTACCAATTTATGCTAGAGGACCTATGTGGTTTCTTCTTTACCTCTTGTACCTCTGCCATTGCCTCGATATGAACATGCCCTGGCAAACTCTCTAGTTCAGGAAAGATGAAAGGCCAGGGAGAAGACTCAGACCCAGAGACATGCAGAATGAAGCTGAACTGCCCCAGGTGATCTGTAGATACAGGATAGAATAAAATATTTTGCTTCTAGCCACTGAGCTTTGGGGTGGTTTGTATTATTGTAGCATTATTGTAGCAGTAGTTAACAAATACACCTGATTTCTTAGTTCTAGCAACAGTTTCAAAGATCAGGTCTGGTGGCAGCTTTCCAGCTGTATCTGGCCCATGGGATGTTTTCTTGTTAGAATGGAGTTCCTATCAAAATACCCCTGCCTCCTAGGATGGACCCAGAATACTAGTGCAATGCCTTGTGCCCAGTGACACTCCCAGCTTTTTCTGAATCTGGCCCAGATAGGCTCCTCAACTGGGGAGGCTTAGGCCATTAAATATATATTTAATATATATATCCCATTAAATATACATATAAATATAAGTATATATATACTTATATATATATATATGTATATATATACATAGACATACAACATATATATTATAAATTAATGGAATACCAACACCACCAACATATCACTAAGGTTTCCTAAGTGTGGATCATTTCTTTCTTTTTTAAAAAATTTATTAACATATAATGTATTATTTGTTTCAGGGTCACTTCTTTTAAGTATTTTTAGACTCTACAGTAATTACAAAAGGTGGAGATATGCCCATAATGGTGGAATGTCTGCTTTGGCAAAGGAGAGTATGCAAAATAATTCCATCCCATTTCTGTTCCTCAAGTCTTCCTTAGCCCTTTGGTATGATATCATAACATTTTAAGTTCCAAAATCTAGTTTAGGGTCAGATTTAACTAACTTGTCTAAGTCATATGACCAATAAGTAGAAAGGTCAGAATTTGAGTACATTTCTGTCTGTTCCCGATCCCATGCCCTTGATTACTGTGTATACTGTTTCATAATCTGGTTACTAGGTGGGTGGTTGATTGAGCTTCTAATTTCCTCATATATGAAATAGGGAAGGAACTACCTAAACAAAAGCATTGTTGTGAAGACGAAATGAGGTATTTTATGTGAAAGTGCTTTGTAAATCAACTTTATCTCCTATTTATTCTTTCTGAAGGAAACTGAGTGTGTTTAAGTACATTGCAACTAATAATTACCAGGATAAAATGTAACTATACATTTGAAATGATCACTTGCTTTCATACTACTCTACTAGTCATCAAGACCAGAGTTCCTTTTTTCCTCTTTTTTAAAATTAATCTTTGGAAACCATCGCTAGCATGTGATCTTTTCTCTGATGGGTGTGTCAACAGCAATGTCTATCTTTTAAGGGACAGCTCATTGTTGAATTCTACTCGTGGCTTTAAATCACCTGCTTTCTTCATAGACATTCAGTTAAAAAAGAAAAGGGGAAGAAGGTCTTAAAATTGATGGGTAGTGGCAGGATTCTATGGCATTTTGGATGTCTTCCAGTAAATGTTTGGATGTCTTTCATAGGGAACCTAGGTTGTGTTCAGCATGCCCTCTTCCAGCAAGTTGGAATTTCGGCCCTGGCTCCAAAGCTCTTTGAAAGACAAGAAGCTCACCAAAATATTTGACCAGAATTAGTCTATTTTAGCAATGACACTCATTCACTATGACATACCATTAAATTGTGTGAGTTTAAAATTTTGTAAAACGGTCCTCTTGCAATTTCCAGAAGGAATGGATTAAGCAGAAGAGAACTATGAATGTGGCCATGCCCCTCTCTTCTGGAGCTTACAATCTAGTGATGGAAGAACATAAAATTATATAGGTAGTCCACAAAGCAGAAAGTGCATTTGAAGATTGAATGTCTGAAAGCAGAAGGGAGCTCTCTTTCTAGTTAGCTGGGAGTCACTAATTACAAAATCCCTTAATACAATTCCTTCCTTGTCAGGTGCCCCCTGCCAGAAGTGAGAAACCACCCTACAGAGTCTGACGTCTACAAACAGCTTTCGCTCTTGGCTGCTAACAGAATAGCTGTTTGTACAGGGAGTTAAGCCAGAACTAGCACTCCCCACTCAAGCCCCTCCTTGGGTTCCTTTCCAATTGCAGAGACGGCCGATGACCATGACACCTGATCTTTAAACCCCATAAAGTCTTGACCTAAAGGAACTCAGTACTTTGACCAACAAAGCTGGGTAAAACCCCAGGTCCTCCATATGGTCACCACCATTTGCCCTCTTCACTCCCTCCTTAGTTGCCTGGCTGCCATCCATTGTACCCCATTTCTCCATAACCTCCATAACTCCCCCAGCTCCTCTGGATGAAGCCAAAGTGTGGGAGGACGGAGGGGGGGTGCAGGTCGTCAAGGCACACTCATCTCACATGGTAATGCTAAATGAGCCAGCAAGCTCTTGGAGCCCCTTCATTCCAGATGGGGCAGCCCTGTGCTTCTTCAGGCTAAGTGGTGGCAACACATCCTCCAACCCCTGCCCATAGTCTTTCTTCCACCTCTCCCGGACTCCTGGTCTCCTCCCTTGGCAGCAGCTGCTCTCAGGCAGCACCAGAGCTGCTGGAAACCCCCTGACCTATGGAAGCCTGACTTCTTCCAAACAAATGAGGATTAGGGTTTAGATGTTCAGCAGTGTGTGAAAACACAGATTATTTGAAAATGGGTGGGGGGAGGCAATGTTATGAAGTTACATGTTGGGTATTTATGTGTTAAGTACTGGGGGAGAGATGCGAAAGGAAAGGGAGTGAGATTAATTCTAACTACAGAAACAGCTTCATGGCGTTTTATTCCTTTCTTCTTTCCTTCAATACTATGGGTCAGGTTTTCGTGTTAGGCAGGAGTAATACAACAATGAACAAGACACACATGATCTCTAACCCCAGGGAACTGAGTCTAACTTTAGGCAAGCTGCTTTAGCCTCTCTGTGCCTCACTCTCTCTATCTGAAAATTGGGATGATAGTGATGGTAATAACATTAATAACAATACAAATCTCCTAGAGCAGTTGAACAGAATAAAATGAGTTCAAATGGGGAAGGCACCTAGCAAAATCCCTGGCACAATGTATGCTAAGTAAGTATCACTACTACTTTTATAGTCTAGTTGGGAAGAACGACCTGTGAAGCAAAGCCAGAATTTGAAGGTAGAAGAGTGGGCTGGCTGGAGACCATGAGAGTCCCAGGCTGGACAAAGCACAGAGGGCAGCAAAGCAGGACCAGCAGATACCTAACCCAAGTAAGCAGAGTGCAGGGGATGGGAAGAATGTTGGGAATGAAGGCTGGACCAGGCAGGCTGTGCTTTGCTCAAAGAAAGCCTTGCATGTCACACTAAAGGGGCAGCCCTTTATCCAGCTGGAGAGGTAGGGATTGCGGTAATGTAGAGTAAGGAGCACCAGCCTCTCCAAGATCCAACACCCAAGGGTGCCGGGCACTGTGACTGGCTTGGAATCAGACCGTGGCGCGATCTGCATGCACAGAGGGGGCAGCAGGCAGGCTTTACTATGCCAGCCGGTGCCCCTCTGTCTGAGGAAATCCGTGCCCTGATGTTAGCTCGGATTGTCAGCTTCCACGGCGGCGAGTGCCGTAGGGTTGCCAGCAGGCAGCCGGGGACTGGAAGGTGAGGTGTCTCGGTGAAGTCGTACTAAACTCTCAGCTGCCTGGGTATAATGCACCACAGCAGCAGAGTTTTAAATGGCAAAGGGTCTCCGGCTGTCAGAAAGGTTACAGGTAGAAACTTTCATTTGTCCTCCATGAAAGCTTAATATCATTTTCTTCTGTTCAAGTCAACTTATAGACCTCATTACTTCAAGTTCATTGGGCAGCTAGAGCAGACTTTTTGATTTTACTGTGCTTTCAGAATCATGTTGGAGAAGAGCTAACGCATTTTTAACCAACTTCAGCAATTTGAAGCTCTTTGGTGCCGTAGCGTTTTAATACGATTGTTGCTGACTCTGAAAATGGTATCTATTTGTGTCAAGAGAAATTCCCCTTATTGCGTTTTGAGCTCCAGGAGATAGGGGCTCTGTGTCCTTCCACTCGTGACCCACCCAGACCATGGCATAGTGCCTTGTGCAGGTTAGAATACGCGTTTTATTTTTATATTGATGTCAGACTTTCTGCCGGTCTCACCCGTTCAAAAATGTTTTCTGAGGTTTTCCATACTCAACACCTTTGGACTGAATCTCAGGTGGCCCTGGCTTCTTCCCCCACCCCTCCACTTCCCCAGACCCTGACAAGCTCGAGCTCTATCCATTCATTATCTGTTGCTACAGTAATGCAGGGTAGCGGGCAACTGTGAAATGCCAGGGGCAAACAACAAAGCACATTTTTTAGTTTGGGAACCTGCAAGGTTCAGCCAATTTGGTTACATACAGGTGATCTCACTTGTGTGTCTGTGGTCAGCTGCAGGTCTACTTAGTTGTGGCTCTTCTGTTGATCATGCTAGGCTTATTTATCTATCAGGGACCAGCTAGCAGTCAGATGATCTAGGGCAGTCTCAGATGGGGAAATGGGGCAACTCAGCTCTGCTTCATGCATCACCTGTCATCTTCCAACATGCTAGCGCAGGCATGTTCTTCTGCCAGAGGGACAAGAGTAGGAGGAAGAGAAAATTCTAGTAAGAAAATGCAAATCACCTTACAATTCTACCAATTACAGATAAATCACTGTATTTGACATTTTAAAATTTCTACAACCTTACTTCCAAGGAAATATGTACTCTCTTTTTTTTTAAGATTTAATTTTTATTTATTTATTTGAGAGTGAGAGAATGAGAGAGCATGAGAAGGGGGAGGTCAGAGGACGAAACAGACTCCCTGTAATCAGGGATCCCAATGTGGAACTCCATCCCGGGACTCCAGGATTATGATCTGAGCCAAAGGCAGTCACTTAATTGAGCCACCCAGGCACCCCGGAAATGTGTACTCTTAAATGCACATATGGAACAACAATTACATAATTATTTCCAATGCTTTTTTTCTCTTAACTATATATTGTGAATGTGCTTCATTGTCATAAGACAATGTCCTACAACATGATTTGTTGTCCTACAACATGTTGTCCTACAACATGATTTTTTAAAGATTGCTTAGTATTTCATTGTATTTTATCCATATGTTGAAATACTCCCTTGGACGTTTAATTTGTTTCTGCATTTCCAATTATACAGTTATAAACCACTCTGTCATGAACATCCTTATCATTCCATCGTTGTGTACCTTAATTTTTTTTCAAGTATTTTCTGGAAGAGGAATTAATAAGTCAGATTGTCTACACATATGCGAGCCTTTTTATGGCTTTCATTCATTATCTTCCATCAGAGATGTATGAGTGTCTGTTTCTCTACTAGAGTGGGGTTTGGTTTCTACTTGAATTTTGTGTTACTTTAAAGCAGTGCATTGGGTTAATCTCTGTCTTAAGAAACATCGACTAACTGACTATGCGATGGTAGATTTTTTTCCCTGATTCCTCAGAGAGGAATGAAAATTAGCATCAACATAGGCCATAGACTCAGGCGGAGAAGTAACTGAGATAAGAATAATAAATCAGGTGATAGGCAGGAGAAAATGTTAAAAGAAACAATGGTCACTTGATTTAGACATTAAATGTCCTTTTGGTCATTTGCTGACATGGCAAATACGAGGTGGAGAGTCATTGGGGGGGGAAAAGTTGGAGTGGACTGGTAAGTTTAAAAATCTAGGAAGTCACGTTCCAATTTGGGCAAGAGTGGGGGCGTTGAGGTGCTTGACAGAATAACATCAGTTTATCCTGATTTCTTGTATTGACGTAGTCTCGTGGCTTCCCCTGGTGTATTATAAGCATGATGGGTGAATTTTTGATATTAGATGACTTAGCTAACTATTCCTAAAACCCACCTTTCTTGTATTAAATCAAAATTTCTTATAATGAGAGCATGAAGACTTTTATTTTTTGTCAACATGTGTGATTATTTTGTGTATTTATAATTTTTGCTTTTAGTGCCCAGAGAAAAACTGGCTTTGGATGACAGTTCTTGCCTTCCTGCACAAAGTATTTAACTTCACTCAAAACCATTATTGCTCCAAAATTTTTACCTTCCACACAATGGGCCATGAGTACCTCCTTCCTGGAGTCTGGGCTTTATTCGTAATCCCTGCACCTAGCACAGAAAGCACAGTGCTTAATAATTACCATTTATAAGTGTTTAAACACACTTGCCCAAAAGAGGGTTAAATTTGCCACCAGACGCCTCCTTTCTTTTCTTTTTTTTTTTTAAGATTTACTTATTTATCTGACAGAGAGAGAGAAACATCGAGAGAGGGACTACAAGTAGGGGTAATGGGAGAGGGAGAAGCAGGCTTCCCACTGAGCAGGGAGCCTAATGTGGGGCTAGATCCCAGGACCCCGGGATCATGACCTGAGCTAAAGGCAAACACTTAACCACTGAGCTGCCCAGGTGCCCCTGACTTGGTCTTTCTAATTATGTATTCTCAAACCGAATTCTCAAAACTGATTGAACCTTGGGTGTGTTTATCATGTAGTCCTTCATTACACATGGGCATGTATGTCTCACTGTTTATTTTATGTATGGGAGCTGGTCTCCAAGATGATTTTCACCTGGGATTCATACCCTGGCTTGGTCCCCTTCTGCACTGAACAGAGCTCACCTGGGTCACCATGAAAGTACCTTAGACATGACACATTCTGGCCCCCAAGGCTGGATCATAAGAGATTCTGTGGCTTCCACCTTACTCTCGTTTTGGATCCCTCATCTGGAAGAATCCAGTGACATATCATGAGGACACTCAAGCACAGGTCCATGTGGTGGAACTGAAGCCTTCTGCTGACACTAGCACTAACTTGACAGCCACACAAGGGAGCTCTTCTGGAAGTGATCGTCCAGCACCAGTCACGCCTTCAGCTGACCATAGCCCTGTATCTCGACTGCGATCTCATGAGACCTTCTGAGCCAGAACGACCCAGCTGAGCATGCCATAGAAACTGTGTGTGATAGCAAATGTTCATTGTTACAAGTTACTAATGTATTGGGTTAATTTGTTCCACAGCAACAGATAGCTAATATAATGTGTGACAGGCTCTTCTCACCAAGTAGAGGATAAGCATCTTAAGAAGAAGAATCATAGTCTTTCATTTCTTGCAGTGACTCACATCGTATTGAGATATTAGTCAAAATAAATGATGTTAATGCTTCACAGTTACCTTCTGGTCAAATCAACAAATATTTAATATCCACCAGACACTAGGAGCTAAGGAAAGCATTAAACAAAAACAAAGTAAATGCTAGTGGATAAGACCTATAGAAATAATTTAAAAAAAAATAGGTATGGACCAGGTCAGTGAAGATGTGAAGCTAAGAAGAAAAATCAAAGATGGGGATGCTATTTTATATATTCGATACAGGATGTCAGGAAAGCTTTCTCTGAGAAGACATTTAATAAAAGAACTATGCATGTGTCTGGGAAGGAGCATCCCAGGCAGAGGAAACTGTGAGTTCAAAGGCCATGAGACTGGAAGAATGTGTAACATTCAGTAAGACCCCTATGGCTAAGGCTGAGTTCACCATTTTTTGCAGATTTCACTAGTTAGCTCCTGTGTTTCTCACCAGTCCAACTACACCTTTAAATCTCTCTCAGTGGCTTGGACACTTCTTTCTCTTGTTTTCTAAATTTGAACAGGGCACTGGATGTTGGAGTACTTTAAACAGACCGATTTATGTAAATGAATCATTATATAAACATGAACATGGCTAATGAGTGAAAATAGGCCAATATTTGTAGCTGGAATGAAGAATTCGAAAATTCACTGATTGCAATCTTCCTTTCATTACTTTTGCCACTTGAAGCTTTCTGACTTCATTAAAGCCATTAGTGTCCACCAAGAAATTACATAGCTTTTGTAGTAACACAAATATGTGTGAATGTGTCTGACATTGCAGGAAATAATCAGGCTCAATCAATATATGTTTATCAAGACATTAGGTCTCAAATCGATGAGTAATTAGCTCTCCCAACAGAAGAACAAATAAAATTCTGTTTCCTAAATGTTCCTGTCATTCTAGGCTGTGATTTTCCTCTTTTCCCTCTCTTGCTGGAAGAAACACATGTCACAATGAATCGAGTGATCACTGACTAATGAGTCCTGCTTTGATTACAGCATGTTGGTGATCATAAATAAATGAAATTGTGTTTGTATTTCATAGACATCTGAATTTTTTAATCTTGCATTTCACCTCAGATTAACAAGTTTATCTTCACTTTAATAGATAAACACCCCTCTGAAAGGGATTAGGCAGAACTTAACCCTACATTTGACATTTTAAATTACCACATAAACAAGAGCTCCTGCATGTTCTCCTATGGCAGCAGTGTTCTCTCGGTATAAAACTGATTTTCTTTCTTGCTTGCTTACTGTCTTTTACATTCTTGGCAAATGGATTATTTTACTTGTGCTTTCATTCTGAACAGCAGATTTCATAGAAAGGGAGACATAGGGGAAGGCGGGGAATAGGGTACAGAGAAAGAATCAGAGAGGAAACCAGAAAAAGAGAAACAGATAGGCAGAAACCCTGTAGTGCACACACACGATACACACACACGTGCATGTCTGTGTGCATGTATGTGGGTGTGAAGGAAGAAGAGAATAGAGCGATTGCCACTGAGATATAACTGGAAAGGAAAAAGGATAACTATTTAAAGACTAGGATTTGTTTGTCGGATGGATAAAGAGCATGTTACTTAAAGAGAAAAGATTAATACTGAAAAAAAAATTACACGTCTTTCTTCTTAAAAATAAGTGGCTATTCAAACTGTGAGACAAAATATTCAAAATAACTAAAAGGAAATGCACTTAATTAATAGCTTACCCAGAAACCTACAACTGTACATTTTTATCAAAGCAAATTAATTTAAAATACTGGAGGACCAGGCATGTGTAGTATCATTTATAATGAATTTTTTTCCTGCGCTCTGAACATGTTTACTGTGTGCATAGGTTATGGAAACAAGTTCTTTAAATCTCTAGAGAATTTTTGTATTAGCCTAGTTGTGCATAGGCAAAAGTATTTTTAAAAAATATTTCTTTGGTGCATATTTAATTAATACGAACATAGAGACACTTGAGTATGGTAAAGATTTACCAAAAACATTCACTTTAGTGGAAAGCAAGCAAATGAATTTTAAGAGTAAAGAAATTTTAATCTTTCTTACAAATGATTTTTATGAACTGTAATACCAATGACCTTATAAATTTGGCATGAATGTAAACATGCTGAAATCTATCCATGTTAAATGTACAATCCTTAAAGATAATTGATTTAAGAACATTAAAACAAATTTTTTTGGATTGACAGAACCTCAGGAATTGGGTTTGCTAAGTAGCAAGAACTTTAAATATTTATTCTCCCGAGAAATGATTTTCTCTAAACAGTAGTTTCAAGAGAATTTCAAGAGTGATTTTATCGTAGAGAAAATTTTCAACAATTCTTTAACCGTTTTAAGTAAAACAAAATAGAACAAACAAACAAACAAACAAAACAAAGCAGTAAATCCTCACAAATACTTTCCCCCAAGGACTCCTTTCTTTTGGAAACTACATTTCAAAGGAAACTTAATCTGTGTGTTCCTCATTCGTTTATACCCCTCAGAGCCATTTCAAATACCCATACACCTTATGAACCTTTTTATAAGGCTTTTCAAAGATATTTTTATTTGAACTAGAAAGTCATGTTTTGCTGGCAGTAAATGGAGCTTGGGTGTGGGAGAAAAAGTTAGCTTGGAGCCCGCAGAGTTCAAGTGACCTCAAACAAGGTCAAAGCTATTCTTCCAGTCTCAGATGAGACTGAAATAAAGAATAGAAATGCTCACTGTGTGATAGCATTCACGAGCCAAAGATTTTTGGAAGAAAGCAAAAGTTCTCTTGAAAGCATTAAATATCTGAGGCTCAAAACAAATTCTACAGAAAGTAGAATAAGTTGGAGTTTCTCAAATTTGCTTGGTGTGCATTTTTATACCTTTCTTAATTTAAAGACATATGTTTAAGAACACATTTTTGAAGCTTTTGTATTTTATTGCTGGCTGTCTTAGTTGGGGTGTCCCCCAGAATCAGGCAAGATTTGGGCTCCGTGGTTTACTTAGAACAGATAACACAGATGGTTTGTACTAGAGAGCACAGCACAGTAGGAAGGTAGGGAAATGACACAGGGAAGGGATGGGTTCGTTGAAGGCGTCCTATCAACAAGTTACCCTTGTGGGCAACTGGAGCTCGGTCCTGCTGGGGAACCTAGAATCCAGCAGAGGGACATGCCTCAGAGCTATCCCTGGGAAGGGAGATAGGGAGGAAACTGGGGTCTAATTTATATACCAGTTCCCACTGGCCTCTACTGCTCATAGAGGATGGTA
Organism: Mellivora capensis; assembly: GCA_004024625.1. Lineage (NCBI taxonomy): Eukaryota > Metazoa > Chordata > Mammalia > Carnivora > Mustelidae > Mellivora > Mellivora capensis. Next base: position 66,700 of record PISX010004396.1, read on the forward strand.
ATTCCCATGCTTCTGGTCTGCTGTACACACGGGAATGGACTAAGGTGACAGGTGACGAGGTGATGTGGGACACACATACGTCTACTACTCTGACACATTAAAACGTTCCATTTTATTTTGGAGTAACAACCGTAGGAAGTTAATGGTGGAGAATCAAGAAAAGTTTCATCTAGGTAGGTTTGTCAATTGAGTGGTTTTTTTTTCAAGCAAAAGAAAATAAAATCTGTGATTGATATAAAGGGCAGTTTGAAGGCCTTAATTATCTAGAGTTAAAAATCAGACTCAATGTGTATTTGCTTTGACACTCCACTTTCCTTTGCACGAATGACGAGAACTAACTTTGTTCAACGCTTATTGTTTGCCAGGCACTGTGCTATGTGCATAAGCTTGTAATTAGACATTTGATCCTCACAACCACTCAAGGAGTTGGGCCCTGCTATTGTCCGTGTCTTAGAGATGAGAAAACCGCCACACCTGAAGGTTCTGTAACTTGCCCCGTCTTGTAGTCGAGCAGGGGTTGCAGTTCAGTCTGGTCTGGAACCGTGTTATTCAAGATTACATATGTTGTCTTGCTGGATAATCTAGTGTACATGATTTTCCCATTCTACATTTCTGTGACTGTTTGAAGCCATATGATTACTGACCCTACTAACACCCGAGACTAGAGATGGATGCAGAACCACTCGGCCCTGCCTCTTTAACTTCCCAAGAGCACCTTTGAGTTTAGCGTTCTGCAGCCTTTGGCAGAGCTCTTCAGTGCTGGTGGCTAATTGTTGCCTGAAATATTAAGTGCCCATACTGCTTACTTCTCATCTGCTGATGGGTTTTTCCAGTGACCTTCGGGCCTATCCATGGGCTAACATGGCACCTCGGTGCCTTTTCCCACTCATCTTAGTGGAGGAGTTCTATAAGGAAGTCATTTTTGGAATATGTATTCTCTCCATACCTTGACTTTCACCAAGTTTTCAGTCTTTTAGAATTCATGGTTATCTTGAAGTCAAACTAAACTTAAATAAACTTAGAGGGGCACCTGGCTGGCTCAGTCAGGAGAGTGTGTAACTCTTGATCTCAGGGTTGTGAGTTCGAGCCCCATATTGGGTGTAGAGATACTTAAAATCTTTAAAAGAAATAAATAATAAAGTCATAGAACAGAAAACACCTTTGGAACCAAATAAAGGCTGAATGTGTGAGTGTTTCAAAACATGAGAAATTACAGATTACAGATTACAGATTACAGAGTTGTGATGAGGTCACCTCTTCATTGTCCCTTGGCATATGAGTGAAACTAAACACTGGGTTCATCTACACATGGTGCACAATTCAGATTTGCTTTGTATGATATTTTATGGGGAGAAACTAAAACTTGGTTCATGTATCTTTGTCTAAAATGGTAAAGTTGCAGTATCACTCCTTATAGCATATTTATTCATATTTTTTTAAAGATGTTATTCATTTATTTGACAGAGATCACAAGTAGGCAGAGAGGCATGCAGAGAGAGAGGAAGAAGCAGGCTCCCTGCTGAGCAGAGAGCCCGATGCGGGGCTCGATCTCAGGACCCTGGGATCATGACCTGAGCTGAAGCCAGAGGCTTTAACCCACTGAGCCACCCAGGCACCCCTATGCATATGTTTTTAAGTGAAAATTGTCATATGTCCCTAAAACAGGAGGTGGGTTATGGAGAAGCCATTATAAGAAAAGTGGCATAGCTTTCCAAGACTTACTGACTGAACAGCTTAAGTGAGGTGAATCTATGTATTTATTTGCTTTCCAGTTGGTATTAGGATAAATAAAGATCTGGTATGAAGAGACCCCCATTTATCATGTACTTTTTTTTAATACTGCATTTTTTTTGCACTTTTTAATTGTTTGTTCTTTTTTTTTTTTTTAACTTTAAGTCCTTAAATTTTTAAAATTAGCAGTCAAAATTTCTCCTGGTCTCAAGTGTATTATTGGAAATAAACTAAGTTAAAGTGTGAATGCAGGGAATCCTGAAGTTGGAAATACTCATTTATTCTTATAAAAAAAGAAAGTGTTGTTTTTTAAAGTGGCCAAGAGGCCAAATTAATTCTGTATTCTATAAAGAGAATAAGGTGATCTCTAAAACGACAAAGTGGTGAGTTTTACCCCAAGTTCCGGAAAAGTTGTTTTTCAGATATTATTTCAAGACCTCATAATACAATGTAGAGAGAAAATAAAGAAGTAAGCACAAACAGATCCTGCTGTGGAAGGAAAAATCATCCTAGTTATAAAAATCTTAAAAAGAGTAAACAAAAATGATATCGCTTTTCCCCAGGACTTTATGAGAGTAGTTTACCTGGATTTTAAAGGTTGTGATAAGGCTTTCAAATGAAGCCTCTGACAGTCTCACAAGCCATGTGGAGCATCCAAAGGACACAGAATAACTGCCTTTCTGGGTATAAAGGACCAGGTTCCAACTTGTCCAAGGAAATAAATTTTCATAAGAGGACATGGGTGCCCAGTGACACACCATTTGCCGTGACAAATTGATGATGAACCTCAGTTCTGTGCTGAGGGAGAAAACTGGGTTGTGAGAATTTCCAGGAATAAATGGACAGGCAGCAGATATAAAGAGAGTGTTTTGTTCTTAATATCATCTACTTTTCTTTTTTTTTTTAATTAAAAAAAATTTTTTTAGAGATTTTATTTATTTATTTGACAGACAGAGATCACAAGTAGGCAGAGAGGTAGCTAGAGAGAGAGGGGGGAAGCAAGCTCCCTGCTGAGCAGAGAGCCCGATGTGGGGCTCGATCCCAGGACCCTGAGATCATGACCTGAGCCGATGGCAGAGGCTTTAACCCACTGAGCCACCCAGGTGCCCCAATATCATCTACTTTTCATGATTGTTGCCATTTTATTTGGAACTGCATGAGATGTTTAGTAATCAGGAGTGCAAAAGAGATACCGGTTTAAGGAAGACTCATAGTGCTTGACCTGAGAAGATGGCTCAGCTGTGGCAAACATCATTGGAAAAGTTTTCTGGCTCCTCAACACAGAAATCATGTTCTATGAGATTATACTGCATCCTCTCCAGCTATTTGTCCCTCTTGGGAATTTGGAACAGGAAACAGAGAAGCAGAAATGAGGAGTTGCAGCAGGTTAATGGAAAGCATTTATAAAAAGTCCATAAACTTGAATACTGGGACTCCAGAATCTGCTTAATTCCTGTTGTATTGATTAGCTATTGCTATGTAACAAATTATCCCCGAACTCAATGGTTTACAACAATAATCATTTGTTAGTATAATGCACACACGAATGAGTTGTCTGACCTGCATTTGAGTTCACTCCTGCATGGTGATGTTGCCTGGGAGCTCTGATTTTGATTGGGACAACTCTATTCCATGTGCCTTACCTGCTCACGGGGCAGAGAACTAGTTCAGACATGTTCTTCTCGTGGCACAAGCACAAGACACCGAGCAGAAACACAGAAGTTTCTTTGAAGAATAGTCTTGGAATTTGCACACGGTTATTTCCATCTCATTCAATTTGTCCAAAAGAAGTTATGTGGCTGAGCCGAGATATGAAGGTAGGGAGATAGATTGTGCCTCTTTAGTGAGAGGAATGACGAGTTCATGTGACACAGGGAGAGGTAAAGTGCTGGGCCCTTTAATGCAATCTACTGTGCTGGTCTGGCAGAATATCGGTTGTATTGATTGTTTAGCTCCCATGTCTATTCAATACGTCCACTTCTTTTCCCCACCTCAGAAGTAACAAGCGGGAAGCCCATTAGCACTGCTGGAGGAATGAGTGCTGCAACCTTCTGGTTTAAGATCCAGTTCTCATGTCCAGGGCCTTGGGTGGAAGAGGGCAAAAGACAACAAACAAAACTCTTCTTTATACCAGGAGTCCACTGAGCCAGGGGAAGAGGAATAATTCTCCTGTAATCCAGAGTCATCCCAAAACACATGCTTGGAGTTCGGTTTTTATTCAAATCCTGAAACCCCTCCTTTAACTCTATCCAAGTTCCTACCAGTAATCTACCTTGGGGAAGTCCACCCCCCAGGACACTCCAGCAATGTTGCCTATTTCCATTTTCAAATCAGGCACCTCCTTGTATCACCATGTCCTTAAACTAGGAGAAGTGGTTGTCCTGGGACTTTTTATTTGGTGGTGGCTTCCTCAGGGCTGAAGATTACAATGGAATATGACTGGTCAAAGCTAGCTTTACCTGTCCAGAGGAATGAGAATGTTTTTCTGATTGACATAGAGGTGTCACATAAGTCCTAAGAGGCTTAGCTTTCTTAATTATTCTTTGGTGATAATCCTAATGCTGGGTGGTTTTCTTCCAAATTAGTGCAAGCTATAGATGCCTTGTGGTTCAAATTATTCAAAGAACCAACTTTTACCATCTAGTATAATTTATAGCCACCTGTTGGTCTTGAAGTGACTTTTCCCCTCAACTCTCCTTGTATTTTGGTGGAAGCCTGTTTTCCTTTACAACGTTAAGTCCAGTTATTTCATAACTGCTACTGGAACTTGAACATACTAATATATTTTGTTTTCAATTTTACCATCCATCTCTAGCTGAGACCGACTCTGGTTACTTGTGGGCAAAAGGATCTTAGTTAATACCTTAGCCTAAGAAATAGTGCAAAGAAACACCAGAATTGCTTAATCAACATGGCAGCTCTATCTGCAAAAGTTTAAAAAAAAATGCCAAAGTAGTCTGGGCTGTATTAGCAGCATCAGGCAATTATGGAATCTGCTGCAATAAATGGCCAAGGTTATGGCACCCATAAAGTTTAATTTGCATTCTGAATATTACGATGTGTTCACTGAGAATGCAAAGCAGCCTCTGCAGGATGTGAGCAGCTAAATTTCAGTGCATTTCAGGATTTCCTTGGTTCATGCAAAGGCAGGAGGGAATGACTTGCCGGTTGGTGTGTGGTCGGCTTCAGCCTTCGCCTCTTTCAGCAGGACATACAGAGCATTGAAGCAGATGGTCTTTGTGGGCTACCCTCAGAGTAGAAGGAATCACCAGATGGTCTGATGTAAATTGTGACTAGGTGGCACTGCAGCCAATCAGAATATCTGGGTCATTCTGGGGATTAATGGAGATGGCCAGAAGATTGATTAGGTTGCCATGATTGGAACCTGCTGGTGAGAGGATGAAGATGATTTAGCCAATTGCACCAAATGTGTTATTCCAAGTCCCCCAGTGAGAAGCTGAGCTGGCATGGTGCTGAGACTCTGAAGCCAGCTGAGGATCTCATTGCTGGAGTGCTAAAACATATAGGAAATCATATTGCCAGGTCAACAAAATGTACAGGAATCACACTTTTAGAGGGGAAAGAGCCCATAACACTTTCACATGGCTTCCTCCTGCTCAATCATCATGCGTGTGTCAGTGGGAAAGGAGGGGAGGCCAAGGCTCTGACTCTTGTTAATAAACTTCTCTGCTTGGCTGCATAAATCTCCTACTCTTCTTTCCCCCATTCCTGGGCATCTTCCACATGTCAAGGTTTACAATGGACCAATGCAGGAGCAACCTGTTGAAACTTCCATTTGTACAATTAGGAGTTTCCTTCCGGTATGTTTGCCTGTTCCACATCTAACTGCTCTATCATGACCACTAGCATGATGGGCCTCAGACTAAATCATAGTGAATTCTTTTTTGGTGAAATGAGGTGGAATTTTAGGACATGAGGAGAATGTGGGAGAAAGAGTGAAAGGCTAGCCCAAAATATTTCATCATCTTTTATTCCCTAAAAATGCAGTGCCAAGCCAACTTAGAAATAACCCCAAGAGACACTGACATGATCCCAATAGAAGGTCACAACCTGAGCAAAAAAACCAGAGTTGGACACTTAACTGACTGCACTACTCAGGCACCTCAACAGGGAACATGTTTTATGCTCATGAATAATACTGAATGAACATCTATTTCTAAAAGTGTGTGAATATCTGTCTTTCAGTTAATTTGTTAGCTGTTTGATTAAAGGATTCTAACTTTATTTATAATGCAGAGATAAAAGTCATCAGGGCGACACCAGTGGTGACAAACAGACCCATGGACTCCAGCATGTCCCACTTTTTCCTAGTCCACATAATATTCATGGACTACAGACCACTGACTGGCAGGGGCCCCAGGCGCACTACCAAATACTTAACCCTCCCCGCCCATTGTGATCCCAGCCACACTGTGGGATGTGCCTGCTAGTTCCACTCATGTACCTGTGCCATGGTTCTTGTTATTGATGTTCCTCTGGTCCTTTGATGTCCCTTTTCCAGACTTTGACTTCTCTGGGTCTTCTTTTATTTTATTTTATTTTTAAGATTTTATTTATTTATTTGGCAAACAGAGATCACAAGTAGGCAGAGAGGCAGGCAGAGAGAGAGGAAGGGAAGCAGGCTCTCTGCTGAGCAGAGAGCCCAATGCAGGGCTCGATCCCAGGACCCTGAGATCATGACCCAGGACCTGAGATCATGAGCTGAAGGCAGAGGCTTTAGCCCACCGAGCCACCCAGGCGCCCCAGGTCTCATTGTTTTTAATACGTTTTTTAATCCCACAATAATCAAGGGGGTCCTGCTTCCCTGATTGTTTCCTACCTGATCCAGGCAATTTACCTCTCTGGGCTTCAATATCCTCATATGTAAGGTAGAACTAAAAATAATGCGCATGTCAGCAAAAGTTACTTATGTATTTTAAGGTATGCTTGGAATGGGGTCTGGTTTATCAAAAGGGCTCAGTAAATCCAGGCTTCAGTCTTATCATCATCTTCAACCTCACCTATCTGTCCAGGTACCTGCTTTAGGTTTGTAATTGAATCCAAGCATGGATCTTAGCTTTTTTCTTGATTTCAACAAAAATCCACCCACAGAAACATTTGTAAAGCATAGTAAATTTTACTGGGCAGGTGTAGGAGGATGTGAAGGAGGATTTTATATCGTAGTATTGAAAACAACTCCAAGTTGAAGAGCCAGATTTCTTATTCTTGACTTTTTTCTCCTGCCCCTGGGAGCTCTCCCTCGTTCTTTACCTGGTGGACCCCAAAATGCTTGCCTCTTTCAGGCTGTTCTCCCTTTCCCTGCACTTCTCATCCTCAATTGTTTTCTGTTCCTCTTTCCCAGGGCAAACCCTACTTTTTCTTATTTTGCCCTGCAGAGCAGCTTGGCCTTCCTTGACTGTGTTTCTTGACCTACTGTAGTGGTTCTCAAGCAGGAGCAATTTTGATCTCCAGGGGACATTTGGCAATGTCTGCAGACATATTTGGTAGCACAGCTGGGAATGATACAGGCACCGACTGGGTAAAGTCCAGGGATGCCCCTGACCTTGCTGTAATTCACAGGACAGCTCCCACCCCTGGGGAGCTGTCAGGGGTGGGAGCTGACAAAAAATTGCTCACAAGTGCTGAGATTAAGAAACCTCAAACTAGTGCCAATGGTCATGTTTTTGCAGCCTTGCTGTAACCCCAGTTAGCTAACCAAACTAGTTTTCCAAAGAAAGACCCTTCTCTCTCCATGAGGAATTTTGGAAAGGGAATGTACTTCCAACTCTGTGCAAGCAGATGTCGCTCTCCCCACCCTGTGATGCCAGATGTGCTCCATTCGCTCAGTTCTTGGCTTAGCTTCTAGAGCTGTGCTGTCTGTCCACTTGGTACATGCAGTTAGGAATTCATTAAAATTAAACAAAGTTAAAAATTCAGTTCCTCAAAAAAAATTCAGTTCCTCAGTCCTACGGGCCACACATCAAGTGGCTACCAAATTGTGCAACACAGATATAAGACATTTCCATCATCTCAGAAAGGTCTGTTGGACAGTGCTATTGTGGAACTTCTGACGTATAACCTTTCTCGCCAGGTCCCTGGACCTCTCTCCTCACTATCTTCTGTTCACTTCTCTAGATCACCTTGTTCTTGATGATCCAAGGCAGCAAACCATGGCAGGTCTTGCCCCTAGTACCAGAGCCAGCTAAATGTCTGTCTCCAGAAGAGGCATTCTGCCTCAAGTGAGAGGAAAGTATTCAAAAGTATTCAGTGTCTTTGAAAGGAATTGTAAGGAATTTTTCTTCTCTAAGGATCCACAGTACATAGCATGGTTCTTGGTGCATGATCAGCATTTAAGAAATAATTGTTCAGTGAATAAGTGAATTACTTACTTTATCGGTACAGGTGCTAACAAGTTACATATCTGTGTGTTGGCCTGCATCTTGGGCCCTCTAAGGCTAATCAGAGTTGGCCCTCAAGTTGGTTTCATATGGCAGTGTGGGGTAAGGAACAGAGAGTGGGAGTTTGCACTTGAAGGCTTTAATTCCAGCCCCTTCCCAGCAAGGTGACCTTGATTGCTTAACCTTTGGAGCCTCAGTTTTCTCCTTTGCAGACCAGGGATTTAATTTTTGGCTTGTCTACCTCCTGAGGTTTTGTGAAGCATGAATACAGTAGCATATGTGCTAGCACTTTTTAAAACGTAGATAGCACCTAATTTTAGTTCTCTTTGTAATACAGTCACTGGTCCTGGTTAGAATTAGCAGGGACTGTTTATTTCTTTCCACCACAGAACTCTAACTTTCAGACTCAAGGTAACATTGGTTTATCTTACTGCTGAAAAGATTCTTAGTTACCTTGAACTTATTCTCTGGCCTCTTTCCCTTCCTTTATTAAAAAAAAAAAAAAAAAAGAGGGACGCCTGGGTGGCTCAGTGGGTTAAAGCCTCTGCCTTCGGCTCAGGTCATGATCTCAGGGTCCTGGGATCGAGCCCCACGTCGGGCTCTCTGCTTGGCAGGGAGCCTGCTTCCTCGTCTCTCTCTCTGCCTCTCTGCCTACTTGTGATCTCTGTCTGTCAAATAAATTTAAAAAAAAAAAAGAGTCTAGTTCACAGGATATTGCTAAAGGAATAGCCAATGGATTATAGATGCCATAAATGCCGAGCATTGACATCAGGTTCCTCTCCAGGGTTCAGTGTCAGTGAATTCCACCACAGCAGTCTCTTCCACTTTCTTTTCACCTGGCATTTAATGCCACACCTGATGACACCCTGGTCTTATCTTCAGAGAGTGGTGTGACACAAGTTAACACTTTTGTCATTATCCATTGAGCTGAGTTTGAGATTTCTTAGAAGGTTTAAAGGCAAGAGCATCTGGATCCAGTCATAGCAGAGACTCCTTTGGAAACATGCTCTTCTGAAATGGCTAATGAGGCTACATCCATGTCTACACCCGAAATTCAACAGCAGCTGCTGCACTCCCCCTTCATTTTGGGGGTGTCCAAGTTTAGGACTTTCTACTGTGAGCCTTTCAAGTTGTAAGCATTATTTCTACAGCATGTCTTTCTAACCCCGTGCTCTGATGGCAGTGCTCTTTATTTCACTTTATTCATACTCATCTCCACCTTTCAAGGTCCATTTCTTTCTTCTCTTCTTCCCTGGACCTCTCCACTACTCTTTTCCTTCCATACAGGAAAAGAATGATAGAAACTTGAAACTGGAAGGGACCTAAAGGATTCCCTAGCCTCAAACACTCCATAGTACTTGATCTTGGCTTGAACCAAATATTATATCATATGCATTATCTTAGAGTGAATACAAATGGTTCTAATTATCTTATAACTTAGTTTTTACTCCTCAGTGAAACAGACATGGGTTGTGTGCCTTCTTGATCTCTTTCAACCCTTAACGTAGTCCTCGGTATTTGTATTGGTTAGGATTGCTTTTGGCTGCATGGAACAGAAAATTGAATAACAATGACTCAAACATATAAGGTTATAACTTGTCTTGTAGCAAGAGGTCTCAGAGGTGGCCCAGTGCTCTTGTTGGTTCAATGGGTCAGTGATGTTGGGGGCCCACAAAGTCTTTGCAATGGATCTCTTTTCTGTAGCAGATGCCAAATGGTACCATAATTGCATCTAAGGCAAGAAGGGAACAGTTGCAACCATAACTTGTTATCAGGAGGACAACAGCTTCTCCAGACAACTTTCACTAGCCTTATGCTTATATCTCACTGGTTACATTGATCATGATACCCTCTTTTCGTTGCAACATTGGCTAGGAAAACAGAAAATGGGATTGCCGTGTTTCATGTATCCCAATAATAAGCCATGTCCTGGAGCTAGGCTTGTTGTACCTCCTCAATACATTAGGGTTCTGATAACTAGGAAAAAGGGGAGAATGGCCATTAAGAGGACTACTGTCATAGGCCGTGTTCCTCCAGAAGCTGATCATGAAATAAGGTTGCAAGGAAAAGGGCTGGTTTATTTAGAAGGTGATCCCAGGAAGCATTGGCAGGAAATGGGGAAGCAAGAAAAGGGAGAAAAGGTAACCAATGAAGTGTATATTAATGAGAAGTTTATTGCTATAGGCAATTGAGGCTCTTTCCTACTCAGGATCTCTGTGACACCATCATAGGACACGCCTCAGAGCTGTCAGACCTGAGAGGCAGAGAAGCTGGGACATTTAACCACCCATCGCTATCCATCACTGATTGAGAGCTGCTCCCAGGGCAGTACCCGCAGCCCACCCCATGTAAGGACTAATCACCTCTCTTAAGCAGAGCCTCAGATGCTCGTGATAAAAAGCCATCCATTTACTTGGGAATAGTGAGTGCCCAGGGATATGTATAGGGTCCTCTAAACTACCACCAGGGTCTGTCACAGTACTTACGAGACACTCAATAAATACTTTATTTCAACGAACATTTATTGAGTACTTACCACTTGCAAGTACTGTGTAAGATATTTACTAATTGATTTGTTCTTAGGCAGAACTTCTTGATATAAATAAAATAAAACAAGTGGTATTTGCACTCAGATCTGGGTAATTGTACAACGCCCTTGCCTGGAAGCTGCAGCCCTTCCCCCTTCCCTATTCAACATTGGCATGTAAACTTCTTGTTCCTATCAAAGGACTCACTCAGTCCTAGAACATCTTGTCACTGCACATAGTGCATTTCTTAGGAAACAAGTTGTTTATTTAATGAAATGTTTAGAGTTTCAGAGTTCTACTTTGTCCTTAAGAGCAGACATTTACTAAATAGTCCATTAGTTGCTTGAAAGAATGAATGCCTCGTTGTCTATTCTAGAGCGGTGATTTACTGCCATGAGCTATCTGGCATTATAACCATCATTGCTCTTTTCTTAATCATTAATATCAGGAAGTGACTGCCGTGAATGTCCACCTTGGCTTTAATCCTCTCTAAGAAGTTATTCTTAGTGACTGGACCAGCAAGAATATAATCAACCCACCATTTGAGGCAGGTTTGCTTCAGTGTGGGATTCTCTTGTGCCTAGGGAATTGAGTCTGATGCTGGTGCCATGACTGGTTTGTTCTCAGATTCTTTTGCTTCCTTTTCCTCTGGCTCTATCTGCCTGCTCTTATTGGTAACTGATTGAGCAGACATTTCAGTGGGCACTGATGCCTCTCTAGCATCTGTCCTGTCCCTTTTCTGTTGTGGCAGATATGTGGTTTGGTGACATTGCCCCCCCGCCGCCATGCACGCACGCACAGATTCAGGGACAGGACATGATTGGCTTACATCATTAGATTATCATATTATCTTGGCCATGGTGATTAGTTCATGGGAAGGTATGTGACATAATTTAGTCTAATACATGTGGAGCCAGCCAGAGGACAAAGATTATACAGCAGAGAGAGATAGATCCAGTAGAATAGTAGTGAAATCAAGTTTCCGCGGTCCCATCTTTACTGAAACAAATAGCTTGTTACTTTCCTTCTGGTTATAGCCTTGAATTGAGACTACATTTCACTCCTGACGCCCCCCACCTTTTTTTTTTTTTTACTGAATTCAAACTCTGGACTCCAGTCTTCTAATACCCATGATCTAGCTCTCTCAAAATGTGGCCAGTACTTGACCATGGAAGGAGCCTCTTATTTATCCAGCTTACTAAGACTTTCTTAGACATAGGAATTTACTATAAAATATATGATAATTATACCTTGTAATAGTGAGTATCTTTCAATTATATACTCCAAAATGGTTGCTCTGTTCTTTTTTTTTTTTTTTTTTTTTTTTTTTTTTTTTTTTGCTTGTTCTAAATATATATGCAAACTATGAGGAAAGAAAATGTTGAAGATAATCCTAGTTTTGGAATTGGTGTTCAGGGTTGTTATTCCTTCCACTGTAAAACAAAATTCATTTATTTATAAGTGGTGAGTGATTAGCTATAGAACCTGAGAAGGGTAATTATCAGCAAATTATACTTAGTGTTGTTCACGTTGTATTGATCTCTGAGGGAGAAGTCATTTCCATTTATAAGATCCAGTCAAACGCCAAGTCTATGCCTTTGGTATAAGAGCTGTTCTTCAGCACTCTTCAAACAGCATGAGAAAGAGTCTTACTTGACCAAGGGGAGAATTATAGTCATTGTGAGGAAGGTTTTTTTTATCATGGGAAGGGTCTTAAGAACTGGATTGGTTTGCTTAAGCATAGTTGATGCTAAAATAGGTCAGCTTTGGTTGAAATCTGACAACTACATAACACAGAGATTTTGCTCTCACTTTGGCCATTTTTTGAAAACTTGTTTGACGTACTCATATGTGGTCAGAGGATATTTATGGTTTGCTCAATAATCTTAAAACTCTTAATTTAGAAGCGTCAGGTACATGTAATGACTCATCCAGTCCTGTTGATCATCTTTCTAATTCCAATTTAGAATGGAGTGCTTTCTCTTCCTTTCTGTGGTAGCTGACTCATTAGAAATCTTATTTCTTGCTTCTCTTACTACTATGGTGCCCTAATTGGTTTCCTTTACCTCTAGGCTTAGTATTCTCCATAGAATAGTCATAGACATCCCCTCCTTTTCTTATTTCCAACTTAGAATACCATCATCATTCCCCCGTAGTATGCATGGTCTCACATCTGAACTTCTGACATAGAAATGCCTTCATGATCTGTGTCCAGCCAACTTCTGCATCAGCCTCTCATTTTTCTTTTACACGCCTGAGGCTCCCCCAACAGATCACATTATTCTCATCCTCCATGCTTCTGTACCCATTGTTGTCTCTTCCTGGAATAGCACACACCCTCTTTTTTATTCTTTTTTGTTAACATGTCCTCATCCTTCCAGATTCAGTCCAGTCATGGCCTCCTCCCAGACCCCTCAGACTAAGTTAGATGCCAGTGGATTCCCAGAGCACCTTGTGCTGATCGTCAGTCTCCTGATTCCCTGGAGGGCTAGAGCTGTGTCTTGCATGTCTGATATTTTTCTTACTGCCCAATACAGGTCTTCAAGAAGGGTTTGTGAAATGAATGGATGAATGAATGAGGTAGATATTGTGCTTTATTTTCTCACTTAATTAAGAAGAAGTAAATAAGTCAGGCTCATTGTACAGTCCTGGGAACTTTGGACTATGGTTGAACAAAAAGTGCTGCCCTCATGAGAAGACCCTGGTTGACCTCATTTAGGTTGTTGATCAAAATCTAGACTTCTGACTTCCTGTACTACACAAAAAGTGCAGTGCTGTGGAGTTCTACCATTTAGGTATACTGAGGAAAGACCAGGCCTCTGGAGCTTGTCATTTACACAGTAGATTACCTAATTGATAAGAAGTTCCTATGCACCGAGGAGTTTGGGAAAGGCAGGAGAGGGTTGCATATGGAGCCAGGGGCATTCTTTTTCAGTGTGTCCTAATATATCTCACCAGAATTTCCTGGTGAGATATATCCATTCCAGTGAATGGATCTCTCAAGAGTGGATCCATTAATATTTCAAATTTGTAATTAAAATAGAATCTAATAATCATTGATGCATATTTATAAATGTGATAAGTAAGAGCTTGAGGTAATTTTATCATTTAATCTCCACAACAACCCAAAGATATAGGAACGGTTATTAGGCCTATTTTACAGATAGGGAAACTGAGGCTCAGGGACATTTAATAATTTCCAAAGTCACACATTTACTGGTAGCAGAGTTTGGATTGAAATGATATGATCAAACATCAGGGACTTGTACTTTTAATTAATCACCTCTCCGAAGCTTAGCCACCAGGGAGAGCAACATGTGCACATTTTCAGTTCTTTTTATTGATACTGTGTCAACAAAAGCATATGAGGTTTTAACTATATAAACAACCTAGCAAGATATGAAGCATCAAATATTTAAAACTAAGAATCTGGAATATAAGTAAATATGTAGAGAAAATATAATTCTTCTAGCTATGTAAGCCAGAGGTTTTATTTGCAATGTAATGACAAAAAAGACCTGAGATCAGAGAGAGGCGTGCTGAATTGTCCAAGGTCATAGAGTGGTTGAGGTGGGATTTGAAGAAAAGCTTTCTCTGAAATCTTCGTGGGACCTCAACTCTTGGGCACTGGTGAGGCTCTTACTTAAACTTGTCATGGAAATACAGAGCAGCAATGATCTTAATGCCAGAAATCCTGGTTCTTACTTACCATATGATCAGAAGACAAGATCGAATCAATGATCTTTGCCACCCAAAGTCAACTGTGCTGGTATTAAAATGAGCTAAGAACCACAATGAGATGTCACTGTATACCCATTAGGGTGGCTATTATCAAAAAGACAGAAAATAGGAAGTATGCGCAAGGAGATGGAGAAATTAGAACTCTTGTGTGTGGTTGGTGAGACTGCACATGGTGCAGCCACCAGAGAAAACAATCTGGTCATTCTTCAAACAATTAAAAATAGAAGTACCGTATGATCCAGAAATTCCAGTTCCAGGTGTATGCCCCAAAGAATTGAAGTCAAGGACTCAAATCAGGGACCCAGGTCCTTAGCAGCATTATTTCCAATAGCTAAGGGTCCATCAGCAGCTGAATGGAGAAACAAAATTTGGTATATACACACAATGGCACGTTATTCATTTATTCTTGAAAAGGAAGGGAATTTGGCACATACTGCAACTTGATGAACTTTGAAGACATTATGTTAAGTGAAATAAACTAGTCACAAAAGGACAAGCACTGTATAATTCCACTTAACATGAGGTACCTAGTGCCATCAAATTCATAGAGAGTAGAATGGTGATTGCCAGGGTCTAGGGGTGGGGAGAATGAGGGGCTGTTAATGGGTACAGAGTTTCAGTTTTGCAAATGAGAGTTCTGGAGATGGACAGTGGTGATGGTGTGCACCATACATGTACCAGTATCACTGAGCTACACACTTAAATACTGTTATGATGGCAAATTTTATGTGTATTGCATAATAATTAAAAATAACTTTAGGGGTACCTGGGTGGCTCAGTGGATTAAGCCTCTGCCTTCAGCTCAGGTCATGATCTCAGGGTCCTGGGATCGAGCCCCGCATCAGGCTCTCTGCTCAGCAGGGAGCCTGCTTCCCTCTCTCTCTGCCTGCCTCTCTCCCTACTTGTGATTTCTCTCTGTCAAATAAATAAATAAAATCTTTAAAAAAATGACTTTAAAGAAATGAGCTAGCTTGGTGTATAAGCCAGGGTCCAATCAGGGACCTAGATGCCCCTCTAATCTTTCAAATGGAAGACACTGTGATAGAATTGTTCACACATGGCAGCGAGAGGATGCTGAGAGCACCAGAGGTTCGTGGGATCAAGAGGTTGGTCCCATCTCTAGAGCTGGAAGCCTTCGGGGGAGGAGGATGTGTTACCTAATCCTAGAATCTGGGGGTATATGTTGGGAAAAAGAGCCACAGAGTGTGCTGCTTAGGATGCCACCAAGGCAGAGAGACAGAAGCAACACCCGAGCTTCTCTCCTCCTTGGACCCTCGTGCTTTCTGCCATTGCCTCCCATGGACTTAAACAAACCAGAAACAAGTTAGCAAGGGAGCTCAGAAACACAGTTCCTGGTAACACAGAGCAGAGCAGGGGACACAACAAATACAATGAGGAAAACCTTCCAGCGCAAGCTAGCAAAACAGGGCCATGCAAGATTTCTTCTCTTGTCATTTAAAAAGCTCTCAAGTACCTGTAAAGACTTGGAAAAAATCTCTCTACATTGACTTTCAAACATTACAATGCTCAGTGATATTGGTTAATCCCAACTAAATTAATTTACCTTCCACAGGTTAGACATATTCAAAAAGAGTCTATGGAGAAATATATTTGAACAGAGGTTCAGTTGTGGGTATTATTCAATGCTGCCGAGACTATCTCTTGGCAGACCAACTGATAGTTAACCTGAGCTAAGTAGTATTCTATTTAGTTTACATACATAAACTAAATAGACAAAAATAAATAAAAACTAAATAGATAAAAATAAATAATAGATAAATATATATAAACCAAATTGATATAAACTAAATATAGTTATGTAAAAATATATAAATATAAAATATATTTATGCAAAGATATAAAATATATTTTAAAATTATAAATAAAAATTATAAAATGCATGATAATTATAAATATACAATACAGAATGTATTTATATTTATCTGTTTGCAGTGTGTGGGCTCTGATGGAATCAGGCTCCTACTATTCTTTAAACTCACCGCCTTCTTCCTTGATTATGCAAATCTAGGACAAATTTCCTTTTCCTTGCGAACTCCACACCCTGCGGTGTGCTTGGAATATAATGCTTCCAACAGTTGTAACTTTTGTTGATTTGTCTATTCTTTCTGCAAAAACCTATAAACTACTAGAGAGCAAAGACTGAATGTGTGTTTGTAATTTTTCATGCATGTTTATGTACGTGTGGATACTACTGTATCTTTATCCCTAATAACTAACAATGACCAGTGTAGGGCCGGTTATATAGCAGGTGCTCAATAAATGTTTTTGCAAGAATGACTAAACGACCTGATGTAGAAGAACCGACAGGCCAGAGCAATGGAGTGTGGGACTGCGGGGACAAGAGGAGTAAGAGCCGCAGGTGAGCTGGTCAGCATTGGTGGCCAGAGGGATGATGCTTGGATTTAAAGTGAATCCGGCTTTTGAAAAACTGAATAGACCATCAGAACTGGGGAACTGGCTTCAGGGCTTGTAGGTAAAGATTTGAAAGGCCTCTTTACAGTGGCGGAACCCAGCTGTGGCAGCTTGCTTTCTCCACAGATGGCCGCCACAGCGTTTCCTCCTGTTGTACTTGCTCTTCTGGTACCTTCCTTTCCCCATCAGGAGGCGGAGTCTGTGTCGCCTCCCCTTGAACGTGGGTGGGGCTTTGTGTCCGCCTCAACCGCCTCTATAAGAGAAATGACCATCCGCGACCAAGTCATAAAAGTGCCTTGTAGTTCTGCCTCCCTTTATTAGGTTCTCTTTGGGAACCCAGCCTCCATGCTGGAAGAAGCCCACATAGCATCGGGTGAGGCCCGCGTGGAGGGGAGGGGAGGCCCCGAGCTCCCGGACAAGAGCCAGCGGTGGCCTGCCAGCCCTGTGAGGGAGCCGCCCTCAGTGGAGCTCCAGCATGGAGCAGAGGCGTGGCCCTGCCCACCGAGCTCCATCTGCCAGGCGGACGCGCGCCCAACGTAAATAGTTACTCTTGTTTCAGGCGCTCAGTTCTGGGGTGGCCTATCACACAGCCACAGATAATTGATACACATGGGTGGTGAAGGAGCATGCCACTTAAGCCAGATGGGCCTGGGTTCAAACATCTGATCCTGCTACTACCAGAGACAGGCTTTAGGTCTGTTTCCCCGACTGGCAAAACCTCCGTGTCCTCGTGCATCCAACAGGATTAGTAATGGCTGCTGCAGAGAGCTGTTACAATAATTAAA
Source organism: Mellivora capensis (assembly GCA_004024625.1). Lineage (NCBI taxonomy): Eukaryota > Metazoa > Chordata > Mammalia > Carnivora > Mustelidae > Mellivora > Mellivora capensis. The sequence goes on from PISX010004396.1 coordinate 84,316, forward strand.
GAGACGCCATCAGTAAATGTCTGATGCTTGGCTTCACCTCCCTGGTGGTGGCGGGAGCACTATTTCTCCAAGATGAGCGAGTTGAAGTTTTGTGAAGAAAGAGTATATACGTGGACTAGGGCAGGTCACTTGGAGATGAGTCTGGGAGGGTAAGAAAGACAGTAGGGAATAGTCAGAGGCTGAGGAGGGAATCAAGACTGAGAAGCGTCTTGAGAAGGTTGGAGTGAGATATAGGACAGAAGGCCAGCTAAGATCAAAAGCTGGAAGGGTCCTGATTTCGGCGGCAGGACGGTGACCAGTGACCCATAACACAATGTTGTAAACAAGAGCAGAGCGGGGAGGCCTGCCTGCTGAGGGAGTAGTGAGAAGAAGCAAACAGCTGCTATTTACTTATGCCTTAATTCCTAAGCATGTGCATGATATTCCTAAAGAACATGAGAATACTTTTCTATTAAAAATGTAAATATCACCCTTTCAAATTACAATCTCCCCACTAGAGTGGTCCTTTGCCCTAAAAATACATCCAGGTGAACGTTACAACTCATCACCACACTCCGTGGGTTTTCCCCAGGTCCTCATTTATTATATCCATGGCTGTCTCTTGGCTTGTTTCCTATTCCATATTTATATTTAGATTCTTAGTTTTCCAAAATGTCTTGTCTAATTATGACTATAGTTGTATACGTTGCTTATACTCTGCTTCCAAAATGAAAATCCCAGTGTACAGATAAGGAGATCATGACCCAGGGACCAATGGCCATATCCAAAAATAAGAGATCTGCTATTCAATAGATGAAAATGAAAGCGTATCATTACAAATTATAGAGGGTGTCCCACTCTCACTTGATTATTGGTTGCTTTGGTCAGGAAAAATATCTACTATTGTTAGATCCTTTTTTTTTTTTTTAACATTTTATTTATCTATTGACAGAGAGAGAGAGATCACAAGTAGGGAGAGAGGCAGGCAGACAGAGAGGGGGAAGCAGGCTCCCTACTGGGCAGAGAGCCCGATGCAGGGCTCGATCCCAGGACCCTGGGATCATGACCTGAGCCAAAGGCAGAGGGTTAACCCACTGAGCCACCCAGGCGCCCCTATTGTTAGATCTTTGAGCTGAAACGAATGAGAGGTCCCTCAATTCAGAAAGGGAATGGAGGCTCAGACAGAGCCAAGTTATGGTTCTTTACCTTCCTGCAATTATTCAGTGCCATTGATATAAACATGTGACCACATTAAGTCCATGGTGAAAACCTAGTTTCCAAATAGCCTGTTCTTGTTTTACTTATTTGAAGACAAAAATTTCCAAGATGAGATGCCAAGTCATTTCTGAGCCGTCACATAAAAGGTCTTTAATATTCAATCTCAAACATTTATTTAGTCCTACCATGTGTAAGGCACTGCATTAGGTGGGTCTTCTAAAATATACTACACAAGGGAATAAAAGATAATTTCTGGTGTAAAAAGCCAAATTATGAAAATGTAATATTTATTAGGCACTTGTAAGATAAAAGGCACTTGCTACAGCAGCACCTCGGCAAGCTTTACACCTCTGTAAAATGTCTGGTTTGCTCAGTTGATTCTAGCATGATGCTAATGAGAGCCAGGTCAGGAGTTTAATTCTTGACAGCTTTGTCAAGAATATGAGGAATATTAATTCTGACCAACCATATCTAAGACCCAATGAGTTAGTGCCCACAACTGAGGGGAGGGTGACTGGTAGAGCTGGTGGTAGGCTGGTGACCATACCAGTGAATCCAAGAGGCAGGAAATGGAGCTGTCCAGCATGGGCTCTCAGAATTGCCACCCAGCACAGGAGGTCCCAGGCAGCGAGGAGGATAGGGACAGGGGACATGGGACCTGGGGCTGACAAGGAAAAAGAAAATGTTTGGAGTTGAGCACTTCTTCCCTACTTCTGATATTTCTTTCTATATGTAGGCAGTTCAGGACCCTCCTAGCATCTCCCCTTAAGATACCTCTTAATTTGGGGAGAATGAACTGAGCTTCCTGGCCTCTTCCTTGGACCTTCTGGGAGCTAGCTGCCTGAAAGGCGCACACAAGGAAAGCTTGCAAAAGCCCTACAAGACCATCAATGAGTGGATTTGTCCCCTGCCTCGTCCCCATCTGGGGTGGGGCGGGGGTGGTTTTCAGAAATAGGAAGATCGATTGCTTACAGATGCAAGCTACCTCCTCCAAGCTGCTCTTTATTGGTAACAAAGGTGGTGTTTTGGCACTCATCAAGTCTAGGACCAGCTCAGCAAAGCTGGCATTCTATATAAGATGCCAGAAGCCAAATAAGGGCTCTCACTAGACTGGCTCCAGTATCACCACAGCACAATGTGATGGCTCTTAAAGCTGCAATGCTTGGGAATATTTTCAGGTGGCTCAGAAATTAAAGTTCAGAATCCTTGGAATCCTTAGGTCTATAAACCATACCTATAACTTTAGCCGAGAAACACGTGTATGTCTGAACAAGGGTGGAGGAATCCTCCAAACATTGCCCTACAACAATGATTAGAGCATGTGGTTTATTTTTTTTTATTTTTATTTATTTATTTTTAAAGATTTTATTTATCCATTTGACAGAGAGAGATCACAGTAGACAGAGAGGCAGGCAGAGACAGAGAGAGGGAAGCAGGCTCCCCGCTGAGTGGACAGCCCGATGCGGGACTCGATCCCAGGACCCTGAGATCATGACCTGAGCCGAAGGCAGCGGCTTAACCCACTGAGCCACCCAGGTGCCCCTGGTTTAATTTTTAATCAGCTGCATTTTAACAATGCATAGGCTATCAGCAAAGTCGTATACACATAGAACTGGGTTTGGCCTTTGTTGTCCATGGGGGAAGGAAGTAAATATTTTCTTTTGCTTTCAGGGTTACTCCACCTCCTCCTATCTGAGGTAGATTGATGTGGATTATAAAGAAACTTGCCCTCACTTTCTGCAGAAAAGGAGTCTGGTTGAGGGGATCTGAAGACGCCTGTGTGAGAGTCAAAACGAGTTTTGAATGGCCTCTGAGTTGGCGGCCAACCTCCTGAAATCATATTGTCTGAAGTCCCTCGGAGTTTCTTTTCTGAGGACAACAACGGCAGTCTATTTATTGGTTTCAGTTGCTATGAAGTGACCGTCCTCAGAAGTGAGGCTGTTGCCCTTAGCTACACATTTCTTTGTGGGCACAATCTTGTAACACACAGTACCAAATCAGCAGCTGGGCAAGGCAGAGACCCTGATGAAATATGAATATGACGATGATGAAATATTTTCCTAGTGTTAGCCTCCTTTTATAAGATAGGTTGTGGTTAATTCAGCTTGCAAACGCCACATGACCTTTTCAAAGCAGAGGGTGGACTTTATTTGAACACTGTCCTCTTCCCTCTCAACTAGGGATATATATATATATATTTTAAATTTAATTCTGAGATGTGTCAGTTAAAATGACGTCCTTTGAATAATCTCTTTCCTGATGGCACCTACTTCATGGGGTTGATATACGGAGCGTACTTGAGAGCCAGCAGGCAGGGCTGAGGTAACTAACAGTGGCTGCTGCTTGTTGTTCTCATCCTGGAGGAGGGAAGACTCAGATGCTGGTGCCTGTCTTCAGATAATGAGTATTTTTGTTTCGTACTCTCCTCCCTCCATGCCCATCCCTCCTTCCCTCCTATCCTCTCCCATTCCGCAGATCAGGTATTTACATTCTGGATAATTGTGGAGTACATTTCTACTTTGAATTTCATTTACTCTCTTTTGTCACCTAAGCTCCTCCATCCCTCCTTTGTTTTGTATCTCATCTTCCATTTTGAGAGGACTCTTCAAGTTTTGGTATTTATTTTCAACAGAGATCCACTCTTAATTTATGCCACTTTCCATTATGCACCAATAAGATATTGGGGGAGGGGTATCTTCATGTGTCTTCTACCCAGAATCTATTTGCACTCTTTTGTCTCCTTAAGGCAGTTCCAAATGCACCCCATGTGTGCTGACGTCTGAAAAGGCTGTAAAATTAAAGCTACGTAATTATGAATACTATGAAAAAGGTTTTGACAACTTTTGGTGGCATTTAATTCAAGTTAAACTCCTCTCATTCAAAATAATAAGCATAATGTTACTTATTATGTAAATGAGGTGGCAAGGCAGATGTTTTTCATCCTGATGCATTCACTGGGGATTAATACATACAAAAACTGAGCAGGAGGGGCCTGTGTTCAACCTGGGAATTTGAATAAGGGTTGAACAACAGGAAGGGTGATTACTCTAGAGCTGCTCTGTTCAATAGGGGAGCCAATAACCACATGAGGTTATTTAAATGTGAATCAATTAAAATGAAATAAAAGTTTTTCACATTAGCCATAATTCATATGCTCAATAGCCACATGTGGCTGGTGGCTACTTATTGGAGAGCACAGATATATAGAACATTTCTGATATTTCAGAAATGTTCTGCTGGACAGTGCCACTAATCAGAGATAGTAAGGCAGCTAGGATGCTCGTGGATTCCTCTTCTCAGTTGGAACTTTATCCATGAGATTCTCTACAAACGTTTAGGAAGGGTGTAGATCCATAAAAAGCCAAGAGATAAAAGAGTTATGAGGTTGCTGTTATGCTTCTCGAACTTTAAATGTGCAACCATATCACCTGTAGGTCTTCAAGTGTGGATACTGAGTAAGTTGGGGGTGGAGCCCGAGAGCCAGCATTTATATCTGGCCCCCAAGTGCTGCTGCTGCTGGTAATGGGAACCATCCTTGGAGAATCACAGATTTACAGTGATTTCCAATCTTGTCTAGATATCATTATTACTTGGGTAGGTTTAAAAACCACTGATGCCCAGCTCTCACCCCCCAAAGATTCTGATCAGATTTGTCTGGAAGCGGGTAGTCTCTGCATGATAGATTTAAAATATCCCCAAGTGATCACTCTCCCAGTGATTAAAATTTAAGAACCATTAGTGATGATAAAGCAAGTCTATTAGGTCTGAGGACCTGAAGCCCTGGCTTCACCTGGAAGTTTGTAAGAAATGCATATTCTCTGGCCTAGATCCTGTCCTGCTGAATCATGACATGCATTTTCAACAGCTTTCCCCAGGTGATATCATGTACGGTAAAGGTAAGAACTACTGTATTGGATAGCCTTTCAAAGTAACAGTTTATTGCTCTACCTAGAGGCACTTTAGAGAAACTCTTTCAAGTAACAAGTTCTGTTAGTTCCTAAAAACACTGAGGCATATAGTTTAGTCCATCCTTATGCCAAATTACTAAAGCTTTATTAGATAGTCATTGCACAGACCCAAACTTAGTGGTTTCTGCTTTCACTGTAACAGAATGTATCAATAATCCAGGCAGAGTGGAAACTGTGGACTTTCAAGTCTCAAGCAGAAGGTCAAAAATAACCAAAGCTTTTAAGGAACTAGTTCCACATGTTTGCGTAAAATTTATTATTCAAGATAAATTGCTCTTCTCTTTTTAGGTTAATGCCTTTTGATGTGAGAAAATTGTATACTTCTAGTTCATTACCAGATATACAACATAGTTACATTCTTAATTTACATAACTTCTTATTATGCAACACTAAGATCCTGGAGGGGAAGGCAAGGAGGGACAATAATGTCTTGACCAAGGCGGAAAGAAAGTTTCTGTGATTGTGTTTCCCTAGTAAGTCTCTCCCAGTATATTTCAGGGGAATAGTGCCAAAGATAATTAAAATGTTGAAAGGCCAACTATATGATGTATTAGAGCAGTGCTTCTCAAACTTGCATGTGGTAGGAATCCCTTGGGGGATCACGTTAAAATGCAGACTGTGATGCAGTAAGTCTGGAATGGGACCGGAACTGTGTTTCTAACAATATAGGTGTTGGGATGCTAAAGGGCCATTGACCACATTTTCAGTTAGATGTTTCTTTCAGGACACCTTTTTGAAAATTCTCTTCTCTATGACTCAAAACATCAAATGGTCTGGTATAAACAATAAGAAGGGTGATTGTGTTCAAAGTGCTGATTTGCTAATTTGAATCGTCTAAAAGAGAGACATCAAAAGGTCAAAATTATTCATAGATCCATCATTATCGGGAGGCTAATCGGAAAATGAAGTCATTTAAGGCAAAAGCAAAATAGTAACACAAATACCTCAGATGACTACTAGGGCAAAATTTTCAAAATGTTGCAAGCTGTCTGCATGCTTGAAGTAGCAATTTACATGCATAATTAGTTGCAATCAACAGTTTTGAGATGTAATATATTTTCTGAGCCCATATTTGCTTATGACAGATGCAAAAAAAAAATCTGTGTCCCCAAAAAATAGAAGGGCAGAGAAAGAAAAATATTTGCATTTAACAGTGGGACTCTTTACAAGCATGTGGCTAAATTTAGAACAAATTTAGTTGAAGCATTGTATCTTTATTTTGATTTAATCTTCATTTAAGCCTTGAAAGAAGTTCACAAACACATTTGGAAGTGACAAGCATGTAAGAATAATAACTTACCAGTCAGCTGTTCGAGCTCATGTTGGACCTGACATATAATTTTTACTTCTACACTGGGGAAGGAAAATCTGACAGATTCAAAACTTTATTGCATAAAACACCACACTGACTTTCTTTCTGTCTTCAGAAGGGGTTTCATTCTTTGAAGATGCAAAATATCTTTTAGAATAATTTATACAAAAAAGATTAAACTGACAATTTCTTCCTAAATCGAGGTCCTCAGATGAGTGCTCACAGTGCATTTCTATCATCTTATTATTTTTAGCTTAACAGGCAATGGTTGTGGAGTGCTCACTACGCACCAACGCACTCTGCTAAGCACTTTACACACATAATGTAATTTACTGTTATAAAAATACGACAAGAATTGATTTATTACAATGTATGTTTCTGGCTGATGTCTTACAACATAAAGGGTCATATGCCATACAGTGAATTTCAGACTAATGCAAGCTCATTTTATTTTTAATAAGTTCCCAACTTAGAAAATGAGCTTGAAATCTGGTTTTTAGAAATTCTGAAGAGAAGCAAATGAGTAATTCAGTCCTCAAACTTTTTTCTCTGGGAAAGCATGTTCACATTGCAATATCTAGATTGGCTGTCTACACCGATTAAATTAAAGTGGCAATTAATTTCTGTCACATTTACAGGCAGAGTCAGAGATTAAGAGATTGCATTGAAGGATAGGACCTAATGATGTGTTCTTGTGTAATTGCATCTACTGAGACAGTGTCTTTATATGGAAAAGTTGTCTTAAGTTAATGCAAAGCAGTCAGGAGCAAAGCAATTTTCTAGTTTCATTAGGTAAGCGTTATCTGTGATACATTATATGTTATGGAAAAAAGGCCACCCTCTGCTAAGAAATGCATGAATAGTTCATTTATCTGCTGATCCATTTGGGGGCATTATGGAACTCAAAACCCAGAACAATGGGCTCTATTTAATATTAAACAGGTTCTTAATAACCTGCTATTTCTCTCCATAGCTGCTGGAGGGTCCCTCCTGGACGTACAGAGTTGCAGTTAGCAGTTCCCGCGAAGTTGTAAGCTACTCCCCAGGACCAAGTGGTGTTAAATTTAGAAGTCATGCTGATCACCTGACTGTCGGTGAGCCCCGATTTAAGAATTTCCAAGTCTACCCTTGTCGCCTCTATCTACCTATATTTGCAGACGCAGCTCGCTGCCCGGCCTGGGGTCACCACCAGAACCTCCTGCGACCTGCCCTGCGGAGGACGCCCTTCCAGCACAGGAGAGCTCGCCACTTGGGAGCGGCGGCGCCCAGTTGGCGCCCACCCCGGGGCACGCTGCAGTCAATGCCTGGCAGCGACTTCTCGCTTCGCCCTCCGCCTCCCCCATCGACCCTCTCTGGCCGACCTTTACGCCCAACTCCGGCGCGCTGCGAGCCTCGCGTCCTCGCGGTCCACGCGGGGCCCCACCCCTTCCCGGTTCCTGCCGGCGATCGGGCCGGAGGCGAGGGTAGGTCGATTTCCTGCCCGGAGCTGGCCGCCGGCTCCGCAGCTTCTTCACTCCAGTTCTCTAGCGCGGGGCTGTGTGGCGCGGAGCCGGCGGCGGCGGAGCAGACCGTGGAACGGGAGCCCGGGGACACACTCACGCACGCTCCGGAGGGCTGACCCCGGAGACACGCTCGGCGCGGGGGGCGGGGCGGGGCGGGGCGGGGGGCCCGGGCCCGCGCGGAGGTGGGGGTCGCGGGGGCTCAGGGGTGGGCGCACCGGCCCCCAGGCCCCCGCATGCTCCCCCTCCTGCTGGTCCTCGCCGCCACCACCTGGCGCAGGTCGGAAACCCCTCCTTTCCTCGGCTCCTCGGCGCCGGGGCGAGGGCAAAGGTGAGGGGTCGGCGCTTGGTCAGCGGGCGGGGATGGTAGGGCTCCCTCGCACCTGGCAGCCCCTAGTCCTTGTCCGTATCGCTCGGCCGTTCTTCCAGTAACTTTGTTCCGAAGGTTGGAGGGGAGGGGAGACGCCGAGGGGCCCCAGGAGAGGCTGGAAAGCACCGCGAATCTGGAGGCCCGGCTGGAGAGCAAGTCCCCGGGCGGCCCCGGGGCTGGGCGCGCGGCTGGGAGGCGTCGCCGCCGCCGCCGCCGCCGGGATGCGCTCTGCTTAGCGGGGCTGCCGGGGGCGCCCGAAGGCCACCGCTCCAAGGACACGCGGCCCCCCGCTCCCCGCGCGCCCCGGCCCAGACGCCGCCAGCGCCCGAGCCGAGCGGGCGAGCGGAGCTGCGGGGAGCGCGGGCGAAGGGCGGCAGGAGGGAGGGCGCGCGGGAGGTGGCCCCTCCTCGGCGAGCCATGCGTGCCACGGGCAGCTGAGGAGCCGCCGGGCGCCGCTGCCAAGTCCCCGCTCCGCTTTTGTCTTGCCCTCCAGTGAATGGGAAGATGGAGATGGATGTTGAGGGAGTTTCTCCGCGCCCGGAGCCCATCCCCCGCTCCCAGGGGGCTGGCGGAGCCTGCCAGGCGCCGCCACAGCCGCCCCAGCCCCAGCCCCAGCCGCAGCCGCAGCAGCAGCCGCTGGCTCAGGATGAAGTGCCCGGCGGTGAGAGTGCAGGCGCGGAGGACAGCGACGATCCCGACGCGAGACCCAGCAGGGAGAAAGCAGAGAGCAAGGTAGGTCCACAGTGCTGGAGCTGTGACACCTTTTGAACAAAACCGAGGCTCTCTAGTAGTGGCTGTCACTTTAACCCCTCCGTCCCCCCAGCTTCTCAGACCCTCGTTTGTGCGGTGGTGGGGGCTGCAGATGTGGGGAATGCGTGCGGTTGAGGGGAGTCGATGGGAGAGAGTGACTTTCCCAACTGGAAGGCGTGTGCGGGAGTCTGTCCTGATTTCCGTATTCAGAGGTGTGTGCCGAGAAAAGTCTTCTGGTACATGCGATGAGATGCCCGGGCTAGAGCACGGCACCTTCGGAGAGCCGTGTGGAGAGACCTTTGCTTGCCCACACAGTATAACCAAGGCTTATTTAGATGATGTAGGTCAAGGGGAAGCGTGTCTTTGGGAGCTGCCAAGTGGCTTCTGAGACTCCTTGGAGGGAGGTGACATCAACCTTAAGATGGCAACAATGGGAGCAAAGTTTGGCTCATTTGCAGAATGGAGAGCGCTGCCGAACCCAGCTCTCAACTCCCGGTCCTCCCGCTCAGCTGGCGCCCTCCTAGCTAGGAGGGCAGGGACCAGGTGCCTGGCAGCAGAGGAGCCCTGGTGATCCTTTGCTGCCCTGCTGTGTCATTGTAGACCAGGCGATAGCTACTTCTTACTGTGGAGAGGGGAGTTCTTCAGGTAATTGGATTCCAGTACAAAATTGCTCAAATGCCATCATTCTCTGGTGCTGATGTTTCTTCTGTTGAGAAAATTGTAAAGTAAAGGGAATGGCATAGAAAATACTGCCTTGGTAATATCATCAGAGTGTAGTTATTACAGCTTGGTCTCTGAGCATAGTCTTCTCCCATTCACGCTTGGAGTTCCGTTTTGTGGAAGCTAGCTTTATTTGGTTGTATCTGTGTAAAGTGTACACATGCATTTGTCAATACGTTTTGAAACTGACTGCTCATGTTGGGAAAAAGTTGGTGCAACAAATCAGGATACCCGAACCCAAGGAGGGTCGGTCAATATACTTTCTCTCTTTTGAACCCTTAAGGAAATGTGCAGGAAAATAGCTGCTTTGCCTGGTTAGAGGAGAATTGCATGTCATGAGTGCTCCTTCTAGGAGATTGCCTTGGTGTCTGTTGGACCTTCTGGAAGGTCCTAGGGGATTAAACAAATATCCGACACATGTTGGGATCACGTTGAGTGTTGCTGTTCTGTATTTGGAGACTGAACTCACTTAACAAGTTGGTATTTGCAAATGTTCAAAATTGTTTTGCATTTTGAAACTGCGGTGAAGATTGACATTATTGTTTATCTACCCAAATCAATATTGTAATTTAAATGGCAGTCTATCATGGAACTGGAATTTGAACATCCACTAGACGGAACCAGGGTGCCTGACGAATGCATACAAGATTTACATTGTAAAAACTATGATGAATTTTAATATTCTAATATCCTCAGCTTTCCGGTTGCTCTTGATTTCATGAATATTTAATTCTGTCATGACTGCATATTTACTACTTTAAATGACTGTGTGTGCTCAGTTTTATGAAATAACGGTTACTGAGTATCATATTACCTAATAGAACTTTAAGTGTCTTTTGCAGAATAGGTGTGGGGAATAATTAAAATATTCAGCCAGTGCTTCCGTTTCCATATTGTTGGTTCATATGCCCTGAGCTTGAGAAATTCCTGCCATCAGCAAAAATCTGTGCTTATTTGTTTCCCTTTGATGCACCATGCAGACTGTCTAATGTTCTACCGGTTGTGAGGAATGAGGAAGGCAATGCACTACAAAATTACAGCAGGTGAAGAAAGGCCTGAAAGCGGGTTGATTACATATCGTTAATTAGCATGTTCGGATAATTGAGTATTCCACTGATGTGGCTTGCTTTACGTTTGTCTGCAATTTCTTGAGGTGGAAACAAAATATTACTTTTTTCCCTCCAGGTGCTTGCCTTAAAAAATCATGTTGCATCCTTCTCTTAAGCCAGAAATCAGCTGTGTTAACCCTTCGTTTGCTTCTGGTACTCTCCTACTGGCTCTTCTGAGTTTGAGGCTCGTTGCTGTGTTTCAGACTTTTAATAACTCTTTTTGTCTTTGATGGGTACGAAGGCAGGTTATAAATTGATCTTTCTGAGCAAATCCTGCTTTCATTAGTGGGAGGCCTTTGGGTGTCTGACCAAATTATTGTACTAAAATATAAATGGAAGACAAAGTGGGATAAAGTGGAGTGTGGTTTTACTAAGCTCTTTGGGGTGAAGTGGGGGCTATTTTCATGATAGGATTTAAATACAATAATGTACAAGTGTAATGCAATGAACAACTGAATTTTCTTTTCCCTCGTGAAGCTAAAGAAATATGAGTTTTGAGTGCTCTATTATTTATCTTAAATCTTCCTCAGAGCAAAGGTACTGTAAATAGGATATCAGTGAATAAGACTCCCCTCCCCACAAAATAAAGTGTCTGGGGAGTAATGGCATTTTTTTTTTTTTCATATTCTGATTTGGGGGCCATGATTTATTTTCTCATGAATTTACCCCAGTTATCTTATTGGAAAAGAAATCAAAGCTCAGTGCCAGATCAGCTTGTCTCCTGAATTGCAGGGGCATGGTTGTACCTCCTCAGAAAGCCTCTGAAATGGGAGGAAAGGTTAGAAAACTGGATCAGTCAAAGGATTTTTTTACACCAGAGTTTCATAATGTGACTGGCACTTTCTGTTCCTAGAATAACAATGCCTGATTCCTGTCTGTTAAAGAAGCTACATGCTATATATGCTTTGATTCCGTGAATTGGCGTAGACCCTAAATCAACCATTTATGTCTCCTCTCTGCTTTCAGGCAGGTTTATATTAAACCTTTACAAAAACCAGTTTCCTCTTCTTGCAATGACATTAAAGACAAGTTGGTCCCCCTCTTTGGGGACCTAATGAGGTATTTCCACACCCATTATCTCAAGCACTTCTTCCTTGTATCAGAAAAGAGTTTCTCTAAACTGGACAGAATCTTTCCTTCTGGTCTTGCAGATGCATGGTTATGACCTTAAGTAAGAGACCTTCCTGTCCTTGAAAGAGCTCTCCCCCCTCATTTGATATCCTCAAAACTTTCTTGCATTAGGCCTTAGATATTCCATTTCCTAGGGCTATTCAAGACTTTTCTGAAATGTGTTGCTTATGCTGAATAACTCTTGGATAAGTTATTTCTGAAATTTCTGAAACTTTCTTTGGAAAAGTTAAAGTCCTTGTGTTGAGGACAAGCACCTAGGAACTCACTCCATCTGTGATATCTAATTACTTATATAAATGTGTGACTTCTTCTGATCCCAGATGAGTGATGTAAATGATTCTTTCTGTTCTGCTTTAGCTTCATCTCATTCATGTATTCTCCCTTTTTCCTCCCCTTGCTCTCTGCCCCCCCCGCCCCCGCAACACACACACACAACCATTTACCATTTACTGTGAAGTACATGTTTATGGCCTAGATGTGAGTTATCATGACCAAGCTCACTACTTTGCTCAGTTTTCCTTAAAGCCTTGGTTTGCAAAATATGTTCTTGTGGTTTAGGATTAGAGAGACTCTGTGCTGTTCCTACAATGACACTTCACTGATGGACATGACTATTCTCATTTCAACAGTCATGCTGTCCTAAATTGACAGTCGTATGGAGGTTGCTGTAGGGAATTTCTTACCCAGCCTGTCGGTACATTTTTTTAAAGCCTTTAATTTTGAAATAACTTCAGATTTATAGAAGAGTTGCAAACATAAGACAGAGAGTTCCCATATACCCTTTACCCAGCTTCCTCTAATGTTAATATCCTTCTTAATCATGCTGCCGTGTATATCCCAATGAAGAAATGAACTTTGGCACAGTACTATTAGCTCAACTTGTCCAGTCAACGTTTGTTGAATGAATTTGCAAACATATTGATGATTTTCATTTTATCCTTCTAGGGTTTAAGACTTTGTTTACACCTGAGAGATCTTTGAGAGAGTATTTAAGAGCCCAATTTGATTGGGGCTAACTCTTCCCCCCTTTTTTCTGGTGGGTAGGAGCAGCTTGCAAAGTACAAAGGTTGAGGTCCCCAGAGCTCTGCAACCTACTACAGTGAGCCCTACGGGAGTTACAACTTTGGCAAAGCTCTTGAGTGCTGTTAACTTGTGGGGAGTGATAGTCTTCTTTTTTATTTTATCCTGAAAAACATTCCTCTGCCAGGTAAGATAGGGTTTGTCAGTACACAGAGGACAGCAAAGTTTCAAGTGGCAAGTAGAGAAGGCAATTGATAAAATCAAGACAGTTCGCTTTGATGCCTAACCTCTTGGGTGTTTGTTGCTGGCATGAAAAATAATGGAAGCCCTTTCATGTTTGTATTAGCCAGGTGAACCCTGATTTCCAGCACAGAAGCAGAAACTTGCCCACATTTGGCACGATGTCATGGTGATGAAGAGTATTGGTTTTCTGATTAAGCGTGAAATCAGAAAGACCTGCATTTGCTCTTGGCTCTCTTTCACTGGCTCTTAACCTCAGTAAGATCCTGACCTTTCCACGTCTCAGTGTTTTTATCTGTAAAATAGGAATAACAGTTACAATTATATAGCTTAACAGAGATAAACTGTATATGATTTGTAATTCAATGCTTCATAGATACTGACTGCTCAGTAATTGTTAATAATAATTGTGATCGTTATTATTACCTTTGTGATCCAGGGTTCTGAAAAGGAGACGAGTTGGGGCTCCAAGTTCACCTAGAATTTCCAGTTCCCCAGAGGGTTGTGGGGCTGCAAGTGGTACAGACAATCAAGCCAAGCTGGTACTCATTGGACTGATTTTGTCCTGTGGGCCTTAACGTCTTTTCCTGGTGGGCAGGAGATTAGGAAAGAGTTATTATTTACCTTGACTTGTCAACAGACCTCTCTCACCAGGAAAGCCAAGGAGGACCAGGATAGAAGGTCCCTACATCACAGCCCAAGTCCCAGGGGTAAATGCAAAAATAAAATAATAGAATAAATAATAAAATAATAAAGCAAATGCATAGCCTGCTTTTACAGATGACATTTATGGCTTTTTGGGAGAAGTGGGTGGCACATTTTAAGACTTAAAAAAAAATGATTGAACTAAAAAGTTGTATCCTTTAGGGCTCTTCGTTTGCAAATAATAGAACTGACTTTAATTTGAGCAAAAGGGTATTTTATTGTAAGGTTTTAAGGTAATTGCAGAATCAAGGGAGAAATGATAAAACTGGTTTTGAGAAACACTGCAGCCGGGAGACCTCAGAAGATCTAAGTTGTAGAAAGTGAGGAAAGAGCTCTCAAAGGCACTGACACAAGAAGAATAAATTCCAGCCATCTTTTTGCCTTTCTGTCACTCTGCTCAAGAGCCAAAGTCCAGGGCAAGGTTATCTAATGGATCTTGCTTGGATCAGATATCTGCCTCTTGGTCAGGGAAGAGCGGGCATTACGTTGAAGGTTCTTGCAAATTGTGTTCTTTGGAAGTGGTATAGTCCCTGGGGAGGAAAATCATGGTGCTGTTACCAGATCAAGGGGAGTGTATATCATGGGGCAAAATAACTGGTATAACTCTTCTAGAGAGGGAGAGGAGGAAATGGGAGGAGAGCAGGACAGGAGACAGAGAGGGAAGCAGAAGGGAAGGGAGAGAAAAGAAAAAGAAAAAAGAAAAAAAAAAAACCAGAGAGATGTAGAGGCAAAGAGAGAAGGCAAGAACCAGACAGCTACAGACAGACAAATGCACTTAAAGAACATGAAATATTTTTTTAGTGTTAATTTCCTCACATTTGAAAAGAAAGAATACAGTGGAAAATTAAGTCTTCTGTGGCTTATGTACAGGTTACTTTTCCCACTTACGAAATGAAATCAGTGATACGTTTCACATCTGCTGAACAGATAATCTCAGGAAGAATGTGATTGGGCTCTGAAGTTTTAAAATAATAGATCTTCCATGGAACTCATGCCCATTGGAATGAAATACATTAACTTTTTTTTTTTTTGTCTGCCCTGAACTAAAGCAAGTTGATTTCCTGTTCAAAGCTCTAAAGCATTTTCTTTGACTTT
This sequence comes from Mellivora capensis, assembly GCA_004024625.1. Taxonomy (NCBI): domain Eukaryota; kingdom Metazoa; phylum Chordata; class Mammalia; order Carnivora; family Mustelidae; genus Mellivora; species Mellivora capensis. The sequence goes on from PISX010004396.1 coordinate 99,432, forward strand.
TGAATCTACCTGTCAATACATTTCTGTGCTTACATTTGGACTTTACATCCTACAGAGGGAGTCCTGCAGGAGAAGGCACCTTGGACAGTGTGTTCCTCATTTTTAGATGGCATAGGCTGGGGGTGAGCTGTTCATTCCTGAGCACACACTCTTTCAGCACCATGCCTGGCACAAAGTGGGCCCTTGTAGGTAGCGTTCATATTGAATGCTGCCTTGAAGAGTCAGTCCACACTCCTCATACACCTCCAGATGCTGCGATCACAAACTTGAAAAGAGAAACCCACCGTTTCATGGCAGAGACACAATGATACACAGATCGTGATGCTGTAGGATGTTGGGAGAGCCATCGGAGAAATGAGACGACAAGGCAAGTTCTTTGTAAGTGGGGACACTTAAAACATTTTTTCTTTTTTTTTTTTTTTAAGTGAAGTGTTGACCTAACAAGCATTAGAAGTAGTTAAATGAAATGAGACTGGGCAATATAGAGACATTAACTAATAAACGACTCCCCTTTCTTGGTTTGCTTTCCCAATAACCAAAGCTGCAGGGCAAGTTCCATTCAGAATACCAGGGACAGGATTTGCCCTGTCCATCCTGCCATGCTTCCCATGCCAGATTGCAACCTCCTCCCCAGGTTAGACCCTTTCTATTTTATCATCTATTTTCTCTTTGAAGTGAGGTTTCCTGGCATAATTTACATGTAGTAAAATTCACCCTTTTGAAGTGTACAGTTCAGTGAGTTTTGACAATTGCTAATTCCCATGTAGCTCCCACCCAAACAGGACATGGAAGGTTTCCATCACCTCCAAAGACTTCTGTCTCATCCCCCTGCAGACAGTTTCCTCAGCCTGCCCCCAGCCTTTTCCAAAATTTCATATAAATGGAGTCAAATAGTATTTAGTCTTTTGCATTTGACTTGTTTTCCTGAACAAAATGTATTTGGTATTCACTCATTTTGATGTTTTTATCAGTAGGTGTCTTTCTTTCTTTCTTTTTTAACGGAGTACTATTTCATACCACATACTGTTTATCCATGCATCTGTTGATGGACATTTGGGTGGTTTATAGATTTTTGGCTTTTATTAAGAAACTTTTTTTTTCTTTTGTGGAGAGACATTTTTATTTGTTTTGGGTAAATTCCTAGGAATGGGACTGCTGGGTTGTATTTAACTTTGTAAGAAACTACCAGTCTGTTTTCAGATATAGGTGTTCCAAATGTACTGATCAAGCATGCTTTCCCACCATCAATGTCTGAGGATTCCAGTTGCTCCACAACATTGTCAACACTTGGTATAGTCAATATTTTTAATTTTACTCATCCCAGTAGGTATGTGTAATATCTTGTTGTGGCTTCGATTTGTATTTCCCTATTAACTAACGATGTTGAACATCCTTTTATGTGTCTGTTTGCCATCTGTATTTTTCTCTGGTGAAAATTCTGTTCAAATCTTTGGCTTTTTTTTTTTTTTTTTTTTAAAACAAATTGAGTTATTTGTATTCTTATTGATACAAGCTAGTATTTTCAGGTTTCAGAAACTGGTGGAACTTTGAGGAGATTACAAAGAAGGGTCATTTTGAGTTTCTTTTCTTAGCGAACTTATATTTACGGGGTGTTTTTCATGTGCCAGTCATGGAGCAAGGTAGATTCACATTGGGTGATCTCATTTTATGGTAATCAATGGTAAGCCTGCCAGATAACTTATTATTGGCCCTGAGGTCTCACAGCTGGTATATGGCAGAGGAAGAATTTAAATTTAAGGCCATTGGACTCCTACTCTTTCCACTTCATCAGGTGTGACTCTGCACCTGATGGAAGTCCTGATGTGGCCTGTTCTCCACAATTTACTGGTTAGGTTCCCAGCCCAGACTGCTTTCTCTGCTCTGGGTGTTTTAAAAAGCAGGCCTTAGGTGAAATAACACTGCTGGCATTTGATATGCAAATCGGACACTGAGCTTAAGGCAAAAGAGTGCTCCCAGTTTTATTTTAGGCCTGAAAAGATCTTTTCCACTTCATAAGGTTGAAAGGTGAGAATTCTCCAGAGAAGTGGAAGGTTTGAGGTATTCATTTACATTTTAGTACCCAAGGATGTCCATCTCTCTCAGCTAAATTGTGGTGCTTTGGTTTTCTCGGAGGGCTAGGGCAGGCCTAACCCCTGGGAATTAGATCTCAGTTCAAACCCAGTTTGATACTGCAGGCTCTGAGGACTTCAGGCAAACCACCGGGAGCACTGGTTTGAATTCTCTTCTCAGTTATGGTGACGATTAGTCTCCCTTACTGCACCTGAGTGTTACGAGGATTGAATTGCCTGTAGAGTGAGTGACCAGCTCATTCTGTCCCAGGAAACCCTGGGTCCCGGGTAAACCAGGACAGTTGGTCACCCTGGTTATAGGACACATGTAAGTGCGTGGATCATTGCAGACTCTCAGGATATGAGAGCTGACACTGTTGAAAGTGCTTTGGGGCATTTGATCCATGAGTCTGAAAATGACTCATTGTATTTCAGAACTAATGAGGCCCCTTGAATGATTCTGGGTTCTCCAAAGTGACTTAAAAAATAGTTCAAAACAAGATTCTGCATTTGAATTGGACGAGTATCATTACTTTTCTGTATAAGTGGCTGTAGAACTTTCCAAAGCAGCTCCTTATAGCTTCCAACCATGAAGTAAGTGTGTTTTAGAAAGTTGCTGAGGTCTCCCTGGCTGGAGAAGGCTCTTTAGGGGAGTGCCTTCACTGATAGGATGAGAATCACCTCAATAAATAATTATTAAAAAATTGCATTGTTGAGGGGCACCTGGTTGCCTCTGTTGGTTAAGCATCTGACTCTTGATTTCAGCTCAGGTCTCCATCTCAGGGTTGTGAGATTGAGCCCTTTCTTGGGCTCTGTGCTGGGCCTGGAGCCTGCTTAAGATTTTCTCTCTCCCTCTCCCTCTGTCTCTCCTCTCTCCCTACAACCCCTGCTCATGTTCTCTTTCTTTAAAAAAAATAAAATAAAATAAATAAATAAATAAATAAATTATAAGTTTGAAAAATCCTACAGGAGAACACGGGCAGTAACTTCTTTCACATCAGCCATAGCAACTTCTTTCTGGATCGGTCTCTTGAGGCAAGGGAAACAAAAGTAAAAAATAAACTACTGAGACTACATGAAAATAAAAAGCTGCTGCACAGCAAAGGAAACAGTCAACAAACCTAAAGGGTAACCTGTGAAATAGGAGAAGATATTTGCAAATAACATATCCAGTAAAGGGTTAGTATCCACAGTATATAAAGAACTAATAAAGCTCAACATTCCCAAAATGAATAATCCAATTAAAAAAATGACCAGAAGACATGAATAGACACTTTCCCAAAGAGGACATGCAGATGGCCAACAGACCCATGAAAAGATGCTCAGCCTCACCGATCATCAGGGAAATGCAAATCAGGACTACAATGAGACACCACCTCACACCTCTCAGAATGGCTCAAGTCAAAACCACAAGAAATGACAAGTGTTGACAAGGATGAGGAGAAAGGGGATCCCTCTTGCATTGCTGGTGGGAATGCAAACTGGTATAGCCACTGGAAAACAGTATGGAGTTTCCTCAAACAGTTAAAAACAGTTAAAAACAGAACAGAACAAAGGGATACATGCACCCTGATGTTTATAGTAGCATTGCCTACAACAGCCAAATTATGGAAAGAGCCCCAGGAGTCCATTGATTGACAAACAGATAAAGAAGATGTGGTAAATACACAATGGAATATTATTCAGCCATGAAGAGAATGAAATCTTGCCATTCACAACAACCTGGATGGGGCTAGAGAGCATTTTTAAAGATTTATTTATCTGAGAGAGAGAGCACGCGCGCGACACGCTTACACGCGAGAGTGGGGAGAGGGAGAGAGAGAAACCTCAAGCAGACTTCCTACAGAGTGTGGAGCTCGATCCCAGGACCCTGAGATCCTGATTTGAGCCTAAATCAAGAGTTGGATGCTTAACCAACTGAGTCACAGCTGCCCTGGAGCTAGAGAGTATTATGCTAAGTGAAATAAGTCAGTCAAAGAAAGATAAATACTGTCTGATTTCACTCATATGTGGAATTTAAGAAACAAAACAAGTGAGCAAAGGGAGAAAGAGAGAGGCAAACCAAGAAACAGACTCTTGACTATAGAGAAGAAACTAATGGTTACCAGAGGGGGCGGGGACAGGTAGGTGGGGGGATGTGTTAAATAGGGGATGGGAATTCAAGAGTGCGCTTTTTGTGATGAGCCCCAGGTGTTATATGGGAGTGTTGGATCACTACGTTGTGCACCTGAAACTAATATTATACTGTATGTTAACCGAAATTTAAATAAAAACTTAAAAAAAGAGTCAAAAAATTCCATGCTTGGAGGGGTTGGTGTCACTAAGGACCAGACTCAGTATTTTTCATGAGGCCCTCAGTTGGAAAAAACTGCTCTTGTAGGGAAGATAATGAGACTTGTGACCTTTTTAAAAAAAAAAAATTCAGTTAGCCAATATATAGTAGTGCATGATTAGTATCCGATCTAGTGTTAAGTAATTTATCAGTTCCATATAACATCCAGTTCTCATCATAGCACGTGCCTTCCCTAATGCCCATCACCCCATTACCCCATCTCCCCCCCACCTCTCCTCCAGCAACCCTCCCTTTGTTTCCCAGAGTCAGGAGTCTCTCATGGTTTGTCTTCCTCTCTGAATTCTTCCCCTTCACTTTTTCCTCCCTTCTCTTATGATCCTCTGCACTGTTTCTTATATTCTGCTGCTATAAACATTGGGGCGCTGTGACTTTGAATTCTGGTTCTGTCCCTTCTAACTGAACTCTTGAACAAGTTACATTTTCTTTGAACCTCGGGGTTGTCGACTGAAATGGGGATAATACTTTTACCTTTCTAAAAGTTGTCTAGACTGGAAACAAATTCAGTAGTACATGAACAAAGTCTTTTGTAGGCTCTTACACATGTCTGTGTGTGTGTCTGTGTGTGTGTGTGTGTGTGTGTGTGTGTAAGTCTCTGTTTAGCCAGGTAAATGAGTTTTTCTCCCAGTGGTTTTCTGTGACCCTATTTAAGAAATTGAATAGAAAAATATCTCATTAAAGTTAAAAGTGCTGGAATTTGGGGTCCATAGGATTGTGGTCATTCCTAGGAAGGATGTCCTCAGATGGTATTGGGTGGGTTCAAGTATCTGGGAGGTCCAGCGGGCTGAATTTGGGCTGTGGTACTCTGGAAAGAACACGAACCGGCTTGGACAGCCACACTTCAAATGCTACCCTTCTGCTTTGCTTGCCTTTGGAAGACAGTACTATTGGTGTTTTTGTTTTCATTTGTTTATTTTTTAAGCTTTTGGAGTTCATCCTGTCCTACCTAGATCCTTTGCCCAAGCCATTTACTTTGCCTGGAATCTTCTCCTCAAACCCCCTTCACTTCCCTGTCACCCAGTTAATCCCAACTCAGCCTTAAAAAATTCAGTTTAATGCCCAAGGAAGCTTTTCCTTATTTGCACATTTCCCTGCCTACTGCATAAGTCAATATGGTATTGCCAGTATGGTGTCATATATTCTTAATTCTTTTTTTTTTAAAAAATATTTTATTTATTTATTTGACAGAGATCACAAGTAGGCAGAGAGGCAGGCAGAGAGAGAGGAGGAAGCAGGCTCCCTGCTGAGCAGAGAGCCCAATGTGGGGCCCTATCCCAGGACCCTGAGATCATGACCTGAGCCGAAGGCAGAGGCTTTAACCCACTGAGCCACCCAGGCGCCCCTATATTCTTAATTCTTAATTGGCTATTTAATATAAGCCATGAGGCTAGGAACCAGGTTTGTCTTTTTCACAGCTATTCTCCCCAACCCCCTCCATGCCAGCATAGTACATTGCATGGGGGACACCTGCAAATATATTTATGATGAACATGGTTGGATACTCATTTTGACCATCTTTTATTTAATACCTACTTTCTGGCCCAGAATGGTCCCTCTTGTTATGCAGCCCACATTCTAGGGGGAGAGACAGATACTAAACAAGTAAATACCTAAATAGATACAATAGATAAATAAACAGCTAAATATATAATATGACATCAGTGGCCCCAAGGCTGCCTGGCTACAAGCATATATTTAGCATCCCTGCTTAACCATATTTATACAAGAGCATCCATTTAGGGCAGTAAAGAAATAACTATGAACCGGTCTGTTTTCTGGAGTAGCCATCTATCTGCTGGCCTCAGAACCTGGCTTCCTCCTCTGCTTCCCTCTACTTCTGCTAGACTTTAAGTTCTCACCCTATTGGCATTATGAAATCACCGCAACTGTGCCACCAGCTCCCCTTCCTGTGTTCATGGCAGATGTCTCTAGTTCATCACAGCCCTCTTTCCTAATGAGTTCAGCCTTAGCCTTGGAAACAGGACCTCATTTTCAGTTGGAGGTGGCCTGCAGAATGAAGCTGTGGGGATCTCTTTGCCTTTGGCTTATGGTTTTCCTGGCAGTACTTTCTCACTTGCCTGGACAAGGCAATCAGTCCTTGGCAGCGCCCCCCCTCCCCCGCCGCCCCCCAGCTTCCAGACCTGCATTCTCTAATCTGGTAGTCACATGTCGCAATTTAAAGACAAATGGAATTTAAATGAAATAAAATTAAAAATTAAATTCTTCATTTGTATTAGCCACACTTCAAATTCTTTAAAGCTCTAAGTTGAAAGTCTCTCCCATTGGGCAGTGCCCATCTAGAACATTTCTATAATTGCAGAAAATTCTATCGTGTAGCCATGTTATGCACTGACTTTAGCTCTCCAGGCCTGCCCCAGCCATTGTTGACTGAAATCCCTCTGAGATGCTCTGAAACCAGTCCTTTGGCAAGGATGAAGATTTTATGACTTCCTAGGGTTTGGTTTACGTTTTCGGTGAATTACTTACAAATTGTCTTTGAACTACTTATGTTGTTGTGTATAGAGGCTGTTTAGAGCAAGATCTCATTTAAAAATTTTGTCTAGTGGTGTTGCTATTTTTACTTAGGTGTTCCACTGAATCTTGGTATTTATCCTTGGCCATTACAGAAAACAGTCTCTGGTAAAGTGGTTCCAAGAGATGGCTTTTCTGTTATCCAAGGTCAGAGCCTTTATTAGTGGGTATTTGAACCTGTGGCTGAAGCACCATTGACACCTCTTCTTTGCCATTTACTAATGATTGTCTTCACATTGTGGAGATTACGGTGATGATACTTGTCAGAACACACAGGCAGAGGGATCTTGCTGAGAGCCCAAGTCTGATATCATCACAGAGCCCCTACACTTGCAACAACAATGCAGGGAATAATTTTGAATTATGTAATGGATAAAGAGTATTACGTTACAAAGTTATACCCTTAAGGTGTCCTATTTTTTTTCTTCCTATATAGCTCAATATAATTTAAGTTCAAGATGATTACTAGGGGTTTCAGGTAGAGATAACTAAGAAAAAGAGAGGACATGAAAAAAAAAATCCTGATAATGAAAACTTCTTTTTTAGACCATTTTTATATTTCTTTTTTTCATTCATGAGTGAGAAGAGTGATCTTTTTAAGATTAGAGGAGTACTGGGGAGTTAGTCCTAAAAGATGTTAATATGGGACTTGCTGTGCCTTTGTCTAGCACATTACTTGCATGTCAGCAGGAAAAGAGATGGGAAAATGGCCCCAGGGTGAATGTGGTGAATTTCCTCCCTGTTAGGATGAAAATTTGAATGACACCTTGAAGTGATTTCAAACTCTTTTATTTACACATCCAGTTAGCTGGGAGGCCCCTAGGCATCATCTTCAGAATGCAGCAATGCTTGGAAAATGGTGAGACGGAGATGTGAGCACTGTCTCCTCTCTCCCAGCTGTGACAGATAATCTGGACCCGGGAGTGAGAATGCAGGTCAGGAAATGATCATCAAGAAAGTAAAAGGGCATATGGTGAGGCCAGTAATCCTGACACCTTTTGAGTATTTTTATGTACTATTGAAACAAGTATTAAACACACAGAGGTACAGAAAAATTAATATATCTGCCAAAAGTTAGAGTTGTAGCCAAGGCAACCATAATTGCCCATTAGTCATTCCCTTCTCATTTCTCTATGTCTGAGCTAAAGACAAGGAGCTGGAGCTCATTTTAGAGTCTTGTGCATCAGGGAGGGCTCCCTTTTCACCACTGGGATGTTTTGAGGGTGAAGGGCAGAATGGTGGCGTCTGTGCTGTCAACGGCTTCAAGCAACTCAGGAAGGTGCATGTCCAGGGAGCAAGACTAAGGGGAAATCTGCCGACAGGTGGGTGGGTGTCTTGTCTTTCCAGCCTCACCGCACTCAGAAAATGTGCGGACGTTACCCGCAAAAGCAGTCAGCTCCAAGGGACAGCCTAAGCATGGGACTTTCAGGCCATTTTGGAATTCAAAGAAACCTCCTCATTTCTGGCACAGTCCCTGAATTCTGTAGGGATTTGGTATCTGCGGCAGTGTCAACATGTCACATGTTGCTTTGCGGGTGCATGTCCCTCTAGTGAAGGAACAAGAGGCAGAGAAGAAAGGAAATCCTTGAGGGAAAAGCAATACCAAGACTTAACATTTCACTGCTGCTGTGATGTTTGAAAATAGATGTGAAGTCTTTATTCTGATGCCTCAATTTAACTGTGGCCTAGAGCTGAAATTTGCATCTTTGCGGCTATCAAATGTAGAGTTAAAACAATAAAGTAACACAATGCACTTGGCTCAATTATTTAGCTTTATGTTTTCGCTTTTTCTTTCGCTGTCAGTTGCAGAACAGCCATCTTTAAGAACCTAGAAGTTCTGCAAAGGGTTAATTTCATGCGGTATTAAGCACCAAGGACTCACCTTCTTCAGGACTAGCCTGTGTATTGAGTGCCAAGTAGGTAAAGCAGAGTCCTCCAGAAGTAATGTTCCGGCTGAGGATCATATCACTCTCTAAAAAATAGTCTGGCTTTCTGCTGATGATTCATCAGAAAAATGAGCATGGTAATTGAATTGGGGATTTAAAAGGATCTCAAGGAAAACAACCACATTCGACTGTTGGCGCTGTGGTAAGAAATTCTGTTAACGTGCAGTGTGTAAGGCATCGTCTATCATAGTGGACTCTTCAGCAAAAGCAGGCTCTGTAGTTTTTTGCCCTGATCAGCTACGAGAGGCTTTCCGTCACCGCTGTTGAATCAGCGAAGGTTTTGAAAACACTGAGTTGAAAAGTGAGTCTCACTGTGGATGCCTTCTACATGTTGATTACATTGTGGGAAGGAAATCTGGGAACTACAGCAGAAGATGACAATCAGAGAAACTAGCACAGAGAAATTTTCTGAGGGAAGTCTTAGGCTCCCGTGTAGTGTGGCAATGATGACTGTGATAACAAGCATAGCCACTTTGTCATGGAAGGGGACAGATTTTGGTCCCAGCTGTATGAAGTATTGGTTTGTTTGAAGTATAGGTTGAATGAAATAACCACCTTCGGACAAGTTAAAGACCTAACTCTTCTCTAGAGCAGAGGTTCTCAGCTGAGGACAGTTTTACCACCCACACCTCAGAGGACATTCAGTAGTATCTGCAGACACTTTTGGTTGTCAGTCAGGGTTGGGTTACCCCTGGTGTCGAGGGTAGAGGCCGTAGATGTTGCTTCACCTCCCACAGTGCATGAGACAGCCTCCTACGGTGATGAGGCAACAGGCCCAAAGGATCGGTAGTGCCAAGGTTGAGAAACACTGATCTAGAGAATGTTCTGGACCTTTGGGTCTTGACTTTATGTATCCTTTATGGGGATATTATTTTGAGGAAAAGGCTAAAGCAGAATGTCCCTCTAGTGAAGGAACAAGAGGCAGAGAAAAAAGGAAATCCTTGAAAAAAGAAAAAAGGAAAACCTTTTCTATGACAGGGCTTCTCCTTGTCATAGAGTGTCAGGACTCCCAAAGTTATGAATTCATCCTTTTGCCAGATCTAATGAGAAGCGATGAGTCTGAGGAGAAAGTTCTCTACACAAGAATTCAGAGTATTGTCTTTGTTTACAGCAATACTGATACTCTTTGAGACTCTTTCTGTTGCTTCGAAGGTATAAGATGGGAATCCTCCTCCCGAAAAATAATTTTCTTAGACTGTAATAAAGATTTTCTCTTTTACTGCCAAAATGTATATGCTTTGTGTTTCCAAACCAGTGAGTTCAAATCCTGTAGTTGTTATACCCTTATTAAATTTTGCTACAAGCACTTTCTTATCTTGTACAATATCGATTAATCCATGCTTATAACTTTTCACATCAAGTAAAACATTGTATCTGAAGTAGTTTACATGTTTTCTTCTTAAAAACACAACAGAATGCTAAGAATATTCTGCCCTAGAAAGTACTGTTGAACAACTAAATAAAACATGTTGGAAAAAAAGACAATCTACTTAAACTTACCCAGTAGTTTAAAAGCTGTTGAATAAGTGAACAGTCTAGATTTCATTTTTTAAAAGTTTTGGTAAGCATGAATAAGGCAATACTTGGTTAAGAAGGAAATTTCTGTAGAATCCACCCTCAATCTTGAAAGATTTAATCTACCTAATGTGCTATTTTAACTTTATTAAGCCAAGAAATTATCAGTGTACATGAGATAGCCAGGAAAGGGTCCGGCATCAGTCTAAACATCCTGAACCCAAAGTGAGAAGTGTGATACCTTATTTCAGGGGTTAGGGAACTTGTAGTGTGAAAGGTCAGGTAGTAAATACTTTCAGCCTTGTGAGGCATACAGCCTCTGTCTCCCCTTTGGTCTTGTCCCCTGGAAGAACTTGCACACACTTTGTAAATGAATGGATGTGGTTGCATTCCTATGAAATTTTGTTTACAAAAATAGGCATTGGTCCTACTTTGGTTCTCAAGGCCTAGCATACTTACCTCTGTTTAACTTAACCTAGACAGCCTTAGTCATGGGCTGTCGCATATTTTACAGTGATGCAGATCATATTAATGGAACCCCAGCATTCTCTTTAAAGACTCCTGGCTGGGAATCATTGGAGGATGTGCTTAAGTGTTGGTCTGCACAGCCTCAGCCACCTCAAAGGCAAAGAGGACTCTAAACACACAAATAGATTTTGTTAAAAAGTAATGCGGTGTTCATGGAAATTATCTAATAGGGTCCGTTAGCTCATTATAAAAATGCCATGTCATTCTTTAATATTTGCTAGATTTCAATTTATTGAAAAATCAGGTTGGAAAAGAAAAAGAAATGAGCCATTTCCAAGGGGGATTCCCCACAGACTGGAACTGTGACACAGACAGCTGGTCAGACGGTGGCTCTTGCTCAACGGTCATCAGACATTGCGCGGCTCTGACCTTGGTAGTATATTATGAGGTATGGCCCTGTCTTGTTCAGCTCTATTCTCGGTCTCCCTGATATAGTTTTCTGATGTGGGGTTCTGTTATTAGGCCTTGTCAACGTGTCAGCTAATAGACTGTAAGAGCGAGTGATGGTTCCTGCAAACTGTAAAGAGAGAAATGAGCCACCCTAAGTTCCTTGCTTTCTATTCCTCAGTAATCATGCCAGTGTGCTCAAACACTGTGACACTTCCGACAAGCCAGCTAGTCGCAATGTGAGATTTCATTGCCATGAGAGATTTTTTCCCCACCTCTAAAGTGCCCTCAGTCAAGAAAGATAAAACTGAAGTAGTCTTGTATGAGGGTTCTCAATCATGGGATGGGAGAGGCTCGGTGTCCCGTGTAGCCTCACAAGCATAAAATTGCCCTGAAGTCTTCATTTTATGTGAAATGTGAGGCTCTTAAGAAATAGTGTCTGATTCCCTGAATGAAGTAGCCACTGTGTTCAATTAGCCATTCCCCCCCCACCCCCCAGTTTTACCAGCACACACGCACTCACACCCAGGAAGAAACCTTTAAATTTGCTCTTCACATGAGCCAGTAACCAATTCTTGAATAAAATCTTGGCTGCCTTGTTAGAAAGAGTCTGTTATACATATACAACTGATTTTGTCATATTGACTGGGTTGAAGAAAATTCAATATAGTACTTAAATGACCTCTGGCACAGTCTTCCCTGGCTTCTAGGAAGCATTAAAAACAACTAAAGATAGGCAAAGCTTTTCAGCCTTAGGGAGAGAACTAGCTAGCTTTCTCTTCTCTCTCCTCTTTCTTCCCCCTCCTCCCCTCCCCCTTCTTTTCCCATTCCTTTCTTTCTCTCTCCTTCTCTCTCTAAAGCAAGCTAGTGAAGTTGTTATCTGCTGCTGCATAACAAATTACCCCCCCTCCCCCACACCATTAGCAGCTTAAAAACAGTAAGCATTTAGTATTCCACACACAAGCATTTTTGTAGGTCATTCAACATTTTGTAGGAATTCAAACAACTTATCTGGGTGGTTCCAGATCAGGGTCTCTCAGGGAGCTGCTGCACGCACATGTCAGCTAGGACTGCCGTGGTATGAAGGCCTGACTGGGGTTGGATGACCAGCTTCTGAAGTGGCATTGTCCTGTGGCTGGCAAGTTAGTGCTCCTTGTTGGTAGGAGGCCTGAGCCGCTGGCCCTGCAAATCTCTCCTTAAGGCTGCTTGAGTATCCTTATGACATGGTAGCAGGTTTCTCCCAGAACAAGTGCTCAGAGGAAGGTAAAACCATGGCGTCTTTACGACTTAGCCTGGGAAGTCACACTGTGTCATGCTTGGCGTGCCCTGCTGCTTACACAGACCAGCCCTCTTCTGTGTGGCAGGAGACAACAAACCAAGAGGTGAGAATCTTGGAGGTGGGCTCCTGCAGCCAGCTACTTGGAAAGATTCTTCAAATTACTACCTGTTCTTAGTTTTCATTTGTGTGGAGACAGAAGCTTTAGCAAAGGTCCTCTCTAAACCTAGGGAGGCCGTAACTAACCTAGGCTTTTCACATAAACAGTTGGGAAACTTAGCATATAGCTGATGGATGCAGATTTTTTTTTTTTTCCCTCTATTAGCAATACCCGTCAGATACACTAGCTGGACATCGTTGTGGAGGCTGGTTGTTCAATTTTAAAGAATTCTCCTGAAGGATCACAATTACATGTATCTAGATTTTCTTTTCATTTCTTGCTTAAGGATCCCAGCTGGTCTCATTGACTCAAATCTTTCATAGAACTTTCTTCTATTAGTTAAGAGAGGCTGAACTGTTGTTTAAAAAAAAAAAAAAAGACCTTTAGATGCATAATATCTCCAACATGATAAAACTTAACTTCTCACTCATGTCCCAGTCCAAGATATATGTTTCTCTGTGAGTGGTGGCTTTCTTCACGCAGTGAGTCAGGGACCCACACTCCTTCCATCAGATGGTCTGGCATCGCTGAAGGACAAATTATCACCTGTATCCAGTCTGGGGAAGGAGTAAGAGTGTGGAGGTGACAGCACCATGTAGATTCTGTAGGAGAGAATGGCTAGTCCAAGGTAGCTGAGAAATGGGACCTTGTGGAGCATCTGCTTCCCAGATACAGGTGTGTTCTCTAAGAGTGGGGGTAGGGGAGTGGAATGGCTTTTGCTAGACAACTCTGTCTGCTTGAGATTCCAGACTTCAGAATTTGGCTTGCCTGGGAACAGTCACATTTTATGAGATCTGAAATTATGCATGTATGAAATTTTGTGACAAAAGTTAATTGTACTTCACTTTATGAGTCCACAATTGAGAATAATGTGAACCTAAACCCACTGTAAAAATTTCAGCATGAATCACATAATTTCACATTTGGTGGCCAAGTGCATTGCAAGCTGTTTATACTATGATGAGTGGCGGGGGTCGGGTGAACCCCTTTGGACTGATAAACATAAATGCCAGCATCCTTTTTTAGAATTATTGTAGAATAATGTGAGGTCTTCAAGATATCAACCCTTCCATAGGAAGCAATCAGCCTTGTTTAGCCTAAGTGTTCTTGGACTTAAAATCATGTCACTATGCCTAATTAATACTCTACCTGTGCATCTAAAGTACCTGTTTTGTCCCCAGTGTTAACATGATCACCATCCAGTTGAGGTGTTTCTGAGCCATTGTTGTTGTCATTGCTTTCTAATTGTTATTGTTATCATCAGCAGCACCACTTATCTGACACTTACTGGGGCCAGACATTGACCTAAGTGTTTGGCTTATCTGTTATCTCATTTAATAATCCCTACAAAACCTTACAAGGTAAGTATATCACCCTCATTTGACCATTAAGCTAATTGTGTTTCAGACACCAGGATAGAGTTAGTGGTGGAACTGAGATTTAAATATATCCTATCTGGTACATTGCTTTTGCCTTTCTTCCACAATATGGTGTACATGAGCCTAAGAGCAATATAGTGAGGGTATTTGACTTTTTGTTTTCATATCTCTAGGATAAATTAACTCATGCTTTTCTTTTCTTTTCTTTCTTCTTCTTTCCTTCTTTTATTAACTCATGCATTTCTTGATCCTTAAATCACACTGTGGCCATGTTTTCCTACTCCTTTAGAAATCATTCCTGATCCCAAATATGGCCTCCTCACTTCTGAGCAGAGGCATTTTCTTTCATGTGGTGGCTTTGCTCACAGATGCTTTAAACAACCTTTTCCTCACTCTTTCTTTGAACATGGGTCTCCTTTGTGAATGAATTTGCAAGCACCTTGAAGAAAATGGAGCACTGGGCAGTAACCGTTTTGGCTTTAAAGAGGAGAATCCAATCTCTTGTGACAAATAGTGGCAGGATTGATAATTCTTGTGAAGGCAGTTTAGAAAGAATTCATATATTACCACCTTTAGCAAGGCTTTTTTTTCTATCCTACACTACTAAGTCATCAGTAAACTGGTAAATGGATTTAGCTGATACAGATTTTCTCATTTGCTGGGCTTGCAAACCCATGTTGTCTTCAACAGCTCTTTTCTTGGTCTAGGTTCATTGAATCAGTCTTCAAAAGTGGTGAAAAGAACAAGCGTTCAAATCAGACAGCTCTGATGGGCTGGAATTCTGGCTCAGAAATTTCATAGCTATGTGTGATGTTTGAGAAATTACTTAATTTCTCAGCACATCAACTTTCAATTCTGCAAATAGAAAGGATGATGCCTAAAGATTAGATAAAGCAAAACAAATAAAAATAGTATAATGTCAGGAGACTGGTAGGTCTCCAGTAGTTATTGCTACATTAATTTGTTGATAAAAGTATCGGTTAGGAATGCAGCAGACAGTAGACAGTGTGAAAAATACCTAGAAAAAACAGGGTTGATTTTTCTCACTTAATAAGTCTGCAGATTAGTGGCCGCTGGTGTTGTTTAAGAGCTCCCAGACGTCAGGGCTGTAATATCTGTGATTCTCTTGGTTGTTACCCTCATGTTGGCAAGAGAGCTTCTGCAGCTCCAGATATCAAGGTGAGAGGAAGAGGGAGGTGTTAGTGGTGTGTTTTTTTTTCTCTGCTATCAGGAAAATACAATTATGCAGAGATTCCCCAGCAGCTTTGTGCTGATGTCTCATGAGCTGTACTGTGTCATGCAACCATCCTTAGCTGCGAGAGAGACTGGGGAAGTAACTACTTAGCCTGCCCAGCTTCCACGGAGGAATTGGGCAATGACACTGTTCATAGCCTTGTCTGGGGAATAAGGGCAGCCTGGGAAGGGGGATAAAAAGCATAAGGGAGGATTGCATGTAATGTTGTGAAAGCATTGTGGAAAATATGACCACATAAGAGTGGGGCTGAGGCTTCGTTAGCAGAGAGGAAAGAGTGTTTGAGAAAGATGCTTGAGAATGGACCATAGCAGAGAAGACAGAGGGGAGTTTCCAAGCAATAGAAATGGGATGCAATGACATGTGGACATTGCATGCATTTCATGCTTGGGACTTGGTAGAGACATGGTGGGTCAGGGGTATGTGTCTGTGTATGTGGTGGTGGGGGGGCATGATTGGTGATTGGGGGGGGCACTACTCTTAAGCCTGGACAGGTAAGTTGGAACTAGATTTTGAAGGGCCTTGTGCAGAGCAGAAAGCAATTTGGACTTTGACTTTGTTTTGAATGGATCTGTAGGACTCCTGGACATTGGAAATTTAATTCCAAGGGCCAGAAGAGAGGTTGGTGGAAGGTATAGTTACAGAGTAATAGCTGAGACCAGCTTAGGGCAACATGTAGAATGGTGGAAGCCAAAACTAAAGGGACAGGCAGAGGATGGGAAGAAACCAAGAGGGAGTGGCATTCTAGAGGAGTGAGTGTCAAATGCTTTAGAGAAGTCATGCAGAAAGGAAGAGAAACCATTGACCCTCAACCCTCATTTGTCTTTGCATTTGCTATGTCTCTGACATGTCCCCCGTTTTGGAGTGTACCCTTTTCTAGATCCTAATTTCTTTGTGGTCTGCACCATTACAGCTTTCTACTTTGTTTTTTGGTTTCTTTTTTTTTTTTTTTTTTTAAAGATTTTATTTATTTATTTGACAGAGATCAGAAGTAGGCAGAGAAGCAGGCAGAGAGAGAGAGAGGAGGAAGCAGGCTCCCCGCTGAGCAGAGAGCCTGATGTGGAGCTCGATCCCAGGACCCTGGGATCATGACCTGAGCTGAAGGCAGAGGCTTTAATCCACTGAGCCACCCAGGTGCCCCTCTACTTTGTTTTGTACAAAGCAGCAAGTCATCTTCCTTAAGAGAAGATTCCAAAGATAAAGTCACTGTTGGATTTTTTTTCTACTACAGAAGCAATATATGGTCATTTCTGAGAGAAAGCAGGAAATACACATAGGTAAAAATAAGAAAAGCAAAACTCATGATCTTATTACCCAGCAATAACTGTTGCCAGGATCTTGCTATTGTGAATTTTTCTAGACCATTATTTTCAGATTATATATTATTGAACATAAATCATAACAGTCTGAACATACAGTGCCTCAACCTACTGTCTTAATACAATATACTACATCACAGAAATATTTACTGTGTTAGTACTCATGTAACAGTATTACTTTTCACAGATGAATAATATTCCCCCCAATGTTCTTGTAATTTAAAACAATTCCCTTAATGTTGGACTTTTATGTTGCCTCTGTTTATACCCTATTATAAATAGCGCTTCAGTGAACATCCTTGTAAATAAATGTTGGTACCTTTCATGGATAAATGTTAATGTTAGGAAATATCTTTAGGAAAAATGCTTAGAAAGGAATCGATTGGTCTTCTGATATCCTTTTGAGAATTGCTCTTAGTTTCCTCCCACACTCCTGGATTTCTTAGAGGCCCCATAATGGGGTTCTCCTAGTTGCCTTGCAATTAAAATGAAGGTGTGTCTTTGTTCTTCTCTGCATGTGACTCATTCTCATGATTCCAAGGAGCCACCAGTGAGTTTGGAGTGTTGTGAAGGGAGACCCAGAAACAAAGGTTAAGTAGAACAGCAGCTCGTCCTGAGAGCAGTTTGATAATGCATTTCCAGTAAGGGAAGAGCTGGTCACTGAAGCAGGATCCGCAGTTACCGTCTAAAATAAAAAAGAGAAGAAACAGGTTAAATCACCAGGATGGGTGATTTAAGTTACCTATCTGAAATCATTTCCTGCTGGTGTAGGCCATTAAGCTTTGAAACATGTTCCTGGGTGTGACTTTGGAGTCTTATCTGGAGACCTTTGAGCATTTTTAGAATCTCTTTTGGCAGAAGTGGTTAAGTGGACTTGTGTTAGATGAGATGCTTGTCTCGGTTACCTCTTTGGGTTATTGCTAAGTGTAGGAAGTCACTTCAGCCTGGGAGATGTGCCATTACGCAAGGTTTATTGTACTTTGTTCAGATGACTCTCATTTAAGCCCGTTCTCTGTGTATGTTTGTGTGAATCACTCTACTGAATAGATTGAAATCTGAAGTTATTTTTCCACTTCAATTCCTTTGTCCATGAATAGTGCTTCTTTGAGAAAAGAGTCAGTGTTGTTTATTGTTGCTACTCTTGTTTTCTTATAGCTGGGAGCTTTTCCTAGCAATACAAATTCCAATTCTTTATGAAAGATTACAGTTAGTCACATGTAATCTGTATATCCAGGGTTACTCTAAATGACTCCAGTTTCAACTTCCTGCAAAAATCACTTCCATTTTAATCTGTTTCTTCATTTCTTAAATTTTGGGCTTTCTTTAAAAATAACTTCGTGTTTCCTCTTTCTTTGGGGCTAAATGCCTGAAGGAGAAAGCATAGGCGGGTAGCAGAATATTTTTTCCCTCTAAATAAAAGATCACAGGAGGTGCCTGAGGAGATTTAGATCTCGGGGGAAGACCAAAATGAGCATTTTAATTCCCTCTTCTGGGACTGTTTTACATTTTGGGGGGCCTTTGTGAGTTTTTCTTTTTTTCCTTTAGGTATTTTGTCAGTGAGAACTTCTAGTACTACCATGAGGGCAAAATGTGATTAATAAATGAAGAAGGTAGGGGTTTTGATTCAGGGAAATATGACCATATTGTGTTGGATTTTCCACATCGAGGCCTTTATTCAGTTGTGGGAAAATATTTAAAAGGTTAAGTTCTTCTGCCTTTTTGTATTTCATGTGAAAAATATGAAAGTTTATGGACCTACCAACTGCCTTTCCAAAGGTCCCTAATTTCTTGTACCCTCGACTGCATCTTTTTCCATCACTGATGTGTGAGTTTGTTGGTGCTCTCCCCTTTGAAAATTAGCAGTGCGCATCAGAGGGCTATGTACCCTCTTAAAATAAAGATGCTGGTTTCACCAGAAAAAGACCACTTTTGGGAAAATCTGCAAATGTGGACAATGAGGAAAGAAAACAAAACTCATTGAGCTGGGATTTTGGAGACCTGTGTTCTCTTTCTGACTGTGGATCTAGCTCTGGGCTCGGAGATAACTCTTCATCATCCTGGCTTTGCCCTATTCATAGAGGAGCTAGTCTGAGAGTCAGGGATCCTAGCTTCTCATTTGTGGCCTGCTGCTAAATTACTGGATTTATTTGCATAAAGAAGACTTTCTCCCATCATTTTCTCATACATATAATAATAGGAACACATACTCCCAAATTACAGACACATCCAAGTGAGCATTTAGTGTCAAGGATTGTACAATTTCCTTAAGTGCCCCCTAAATGCTCTGAGTATATTTAAGTGTCACTTTTGAAATCATAAAACAAGTCCGAATTTGTGAAATGAGGAAGTGGGTGTTACTGATTACTAAAATTCTGGATTTTTAAAAAACTGAATCAACCAGTGGTGAACCAGGTCATAGGAAGCACTTGGTTGAGAACCCAGCAGGTAAACGTGGGGCATGTGGGAAAAATGAAGAGGCAAAAGGCAAAGAATTGGACTATGGTTCCGATCTGCCGTTGAGTTGGCAGGTTTAGGGGAATCTGAAAAGTTGGGTGAAATGTAACATCTAGAGAGGGCTTGCGTGTGTTTGTTGTTCTCCCCCAGGTAAGACCTTGCTTTTGTTTTTTTGTTCATTGTCCACCTTTGATCCTTAAAACCCCTTAACCCTTTTCAACTCTCTTCTTTCTCTCGTGTCCATTCTTAATGGTATGTATACAATATGTCATCTTGTTTTGTATTTTGTACTATGGATCTCATTTGGTTTCTTATTTTACCCCAAACTAGATCTTTAGTGTCTGTCCATGTTTTGTGTACAGCTGGCTTACTTCTTTTTTTTTTTTTTAAGAGTTTATTTATTTATTTGACAGAGATCACAAGCAGGCAGAGAGGCAGGCAGAGAGAGAGAGAGAGAGAGAGAGAGAGAGGAGGAAGCAGGCTCCCTGCTGAGCAGAGAGCCCGATGCAGGGCTCGATCCCAGGATCCTGGGATCATGACCTGAGCCAAAGGCAGAGGCTTTAACCCACTGAGCCACCCAGGAGCCCCTAGCTGGCTTGCTTCTTATACCAGCATAATATTCCAGGTGTACACTCATCACGTTGATTCATTTCCCCAGTGGTAGGCAACCAGAGCGCCTCCACGTCCCAGCCATCACAAGTGATGCTCTGTTGTGTCAGAACGTCTTCATGGGTGTATATTAGCATTAGATGGCCTGGTTATAGCGTATATACATGGTGTAAATACTGCTCATTGTTTTCCAGAATGGTTATACCTGTTTATCTTATATCAGCCGTACAAACTGATTTATGAAAAACATACATGAGATCATTCTTACCATCACTTGAAATCATCCCTCTAATGAGAATTGGTTGCATTTCTTTTCTTAATAGTAAATTTGGTCATCTCTAGTATTTGTTAGCCTTTTGGGTCCCCCCTTCTGTGATGTGATGTGTGTGTTTAATTTTGGATAATTTTGGAAGCTGCCCTAATTCTTAAAAGCTTCTTTATCTATCTAAAGGAGTTAGCTGTAGATCTCATTAGTAACTTATTTTTAATAAGGGCAAATTATTAGTAGGATCCCTTTTCCACACCACTCCAACCAGCTAGAGTAAAGGCTCTGTTACCACCAGTCTCTAATGCCAGTTTCCAGGCATCTCATCAGAGTTGAGTTTGACTGTATTAGTAGAGGTGTTGGTCTGAGAGAGACTAACTTCTCATGACCTGCTGATAATTTCTTGGATATATTTGTTTATTTTCCTTTTCATTTTGTCATATTGAAAATGAATGATAGGAATCGATGCTTCAAATCACAGACACATTCAAGTAAGCATCTAGAATTCAGGATGATAAAATTTCCCCTTTTCTGGGTCTGTCATGTAAGGAGCTTAGAGTCCTCTCTGCACAAGAATAAAGCTAAACAAACTTGAAGTCAATAGCTCTTCTTAGATGCATCAGAGAACCAAAGTCACAGGGCAAACCACTGTCCCCCAAATTGGAGAAACCAGTGAATACAGAGAACACTACTTATCAGAGCAGAAAACTCTGCAGGAACCAGTGCCAGAGTAGGAAAACCTAAACTGTAATCGATGAATTCCTGAAGGCTCAGTATGGAAAAGTCCGAGTTAAAACTCCAAGGACCCTGGTCTTAGAGGAGCTACTGCACTTGTCTGTTTTATCTCCAGAAGGACTGCCGGGCAGTCAGAGTGAAGATGGGAGAAAAATCCCCTTGTGTTGCTGCTGCTGCTGCTTCTTTTTAAAATTAACATATAATGTATTATTTGCCCCAGGGGTACAGATCTCTGAATCACCAGGCTTATACATTTCATAGCACTTACCATATCACATACCCTCCCCAATGTCCATCCCCCAGCCACCCTATCCCTACCCTCACCCCTCAGCAACCCTCAGTTTGTTTTGTGAGATTAAGAGTCTCTTAGGGTTTGTCTCCCTCTCGATCCCATCTTGTTTCATTTTTTTCCTCCCCTCCAAACCCCCTGCCCTGCCTCTCAAATTCCTCATATCAGAGAGATCCTATGATAATTGTCTTTCTCTGATTTACATATTTCACTCAGCATAATACCCTCTAGTTCCATCCACATCGTTGCAAATGGCAAGATTCCGTCTCTTTTGATGGCTGCATAGTATTCGCACGTGTGTGTGTTTGTGTGTGTATACACATACCACATCTTCTTTATCCATTCATCTGTTGATGGACATCTAGGCTCTTTCCATAGTTTGGCTATTGTGGACACTGCTGCTATAAACATTTGGGTGCATGTGCCCCTTTGGATCACTACATTTGTATCTTTAGGATAAATACCCAGTAGTGCAATTGCTGGTCAAAGGGTAGCTCTGTTTTCAAATTTTTCCCCTTGTGCTAACCTTTTTGAATTATGCTAGAGCATTCTCTTCTGCCTGCCCTCAAGAGAAACTATTTCACTAAAGCCTAGTGAATTCCTGAAGGACTGGTGTTATGCCAAAGCCTAACCTACCTGGAGGAAGGGTAGCCTCCTCTCACTTTCCTAAGAAGGACAAGGTGGAGACTGAGAAGCATGTATTAAGGTCATTGCTCAGGGACACAGGCCCAGTGGAAGTTTACGATCTAATCACAGGACTACAGAAAGTTTCCTCTCTTCGTACACCCCACCACTATCTCACCAAAGGCCTATTTACTACACTTCATTTTACCCAGTACATCATGTCTGCCTTTCAGTAAAAAATTACAAGTCATACTATAAGGAAAAAACACAGTGTAAAAAAACAGCAAGTGTCAGTATTACACTTAGATCTGGCAGGAATGTTGGAATTTTCAGACTCAGAATCTATGTGATTCTAACTATGATTAATTTGCTGAGGGTTCCAGTAGAAAACTTATAAGAATAGATGAGTAATGTAAATGGAGAGATGGAAAGTCTAAGAAAGAATGAAGAAAGACATGCTATAAATAAAAAACATTATAACAGAAATGAAGAATGCCTGTGATAGAATCAATAGTAAAACTTCAGTGTTTCTAGATGTTTTAAGTTTATTCAGATGCCACCTTTGAAATTATAAACAAGTCTAAACTTTATTGTTTCATTCCACTTCTGGTCCTGCCATTCTTTACTTTAAAATGTTCAAGGAAGAGAGAGAGAGAGCTTGAAAAGAAATAGGAAGGCAAAAAGAGCATTGCACACTGCCATTGGATACATAATATACAACTAGAAATTGATTTTGGGTGAAATTGGCAAATTGTCCTATAGAAGTTATTTGGTGAGAAATATTTTTGCTTTAATGGAGATGAATTCAGATTGTGGCATGAAAGATTCTAACATTAGCTATAGAATTTTGATATCTAAAATTGGGGTAGTGTGAATATGAACATTACAAGAAATAAAATGTCCTAAAATATCAAAATATCTTAGTTATGATTTACAACACTCTTTTTCTCAGCATATTGTATCAGCACTTTTTTTTTCTTGGAGATTTTTTGTATTTCATGCATGATTGCTGCTTGGTTTTAATTGATGGTAGCATTAACTGTGTCTGGCTAGGCAGAGATTGAAAATCTAAGAAAAAGTAGGAACA
>PISX010004397.1:0-70223 GCA_004024625.1 Mellivora capensis
AATGAATTAGTATATTATAGTGTATTAAATAATTATTAATATAATTTGAATATATTTATATATATCATATAAATATACATTTATATTATATATTATATAAAATATATAAAATATAAAATAATATATAATAAAATATATTTAATATACTATATATAATATGTAAATATATTATATATGGTAAAGCACTATATATAATATATGTTTATCTATATTTATATATCTATATTTTATATATTATTTTATATATATATTTATATATTATATATTTATATATATTATACATATTTATATATATTTATCATATAGGACAAGTTCTCAATGTCTTACTATTCGTCTTCAAAATTGTCTTAGTTTTGACCTTAGCTCTTCCATCATACTTACTGGATAAGCTTGTCTTATTCCATTAAAAAAAAAAAAAGTTGGGATACTTATTGGGATTGAATGGAATTTAGAAAGAATTAAGGCCTTTATTACACATATCCATATGTAAGAATGCATGTACATTTCCATGAAGCTGGACTATATATGAAGCTATTCAGGTCTTTCTGTAAATGTTTTGTAATTTTCTTCAAAAATGTCATATGCAATTTTCTTTTTTTACATGTAAATACCATATAGCTTCTGTTACTATTGTGAATTAGACTTTAAACATAACATTTTGGGGCATCTGGGTGGCTCAGTGGGTAAAACCTCTGCCTTCAGCTCAAGTTATGATCTCAGGATCTTGGGAATCTCAGGGTCTTGGGATCAAGACCTGCATCAGGCTCTCTGCTCAGTGGGGAGCCTGCTCTCCCCCAACCTGCCTCTGCCTACTTGTGATCTCTCTCTCTCTCTCCATCAAATAAATTAATAAATAAATAAAATCTTTAAACATAACATTTTATATTAGTTACTACTATTAGTTACTATCTTAAGTGAATCACTGTTAATTTGACAAAGGATTCTTGTGAGGTGTGATAGAGTTCAGAAGGCAATGAACTATATGTACATAGTGCCAAAGGAAAAAAAAAAATCACCAACTTAGAATTTTGTATTCTGCTAGATATCATTCAAGAGAAAAAAAAAGATGTTCTTCAATGTACAAAGGCAACGAGAATTTACCACCTACAAATCCCTACCAAAATACTTATTAATCAATTATGATTTATTTCAGCAGAAAAAAAAAAAAACTTAACTCAGTGAAAAAGTAGAGAAGAAGGAGTCGCTGGGTGGCTCAGTTGGTTAAGTGACCAACTCTTGGTCTCGGCTCAGGTCATGATCTCAGGGTCGGGCCGTCAAGCCTCACCTCAGGTTTGGTGCTCAGCACAGAGTCTGCTCGAGATTGTCTCTCCCTCTCCCTCCCCCTCTGCTCTTCCCCAAACTTGCTCACTCTCAATCAAATAAAGAAATAAAATCTTAAAGAAAAAAATATTAAAAATAGAGGAAAACCAGTAGGAGATTGGTAGATTTTTTTTTTTTACATTTTTAAAAAATTTATTCATTTGAGAGAGATACAGAGACAGACAGAGACAGCCCAAACAGGGAGAGAGGCAGAGGGAGAGGTAGAAGCAGGCTCCCTGCTAACCAGGGAGCCCACTGGGGGGCTGGATCCCAGGACCTAGAGATTGTGACCTGAGCCTAAGGCAGATGGTTAACCATCTGAGCCACCCAGGCATCCTGATTCTTTTTTTCCTTATTGTTCTTCGGTTTCATTATCATGTTTCTAGGTGTGGATTTATCTTCATTTATCCTGTTTAATAATCAAGTTACACTTTGTTCTGAGATTCTTTTTTAATTCTGTAAAGTTCTCTGTTCTTATCCTTCTACATTCTCTCTCCTTTAAAAATTTTTATTAGGGCATCCTGGAAAATGCTGTACTTTTGGTAGATGTTATTCCTTTGCTTCTCTTTTTACGCATCTTCAATATGGTCCCTTTAAAATTATTTATCAGATAGTTTCTCAAAATCAAATTAATTTGGAGTGAATCAACAAAATAAAGACAAATGACCAGATAGTGAAAAAGGAAAAGGTTATATGAAAAAAAAAATCACAGAATAAGAAATCTAAGTGGCCAAATAAACCTATAAATGTTCACTCCCATTAACAAAAGTAACAAAAACATTCAGACATCATTTGCTGCATGCCAAGCACCATTCTAAATACTTTATCTTAACTCATTAAATCATCAGAAACTCCTATTTTATGGAAAAAGGAACATTGAAATGGAAAGATTAAGTAACTTGATCAAAGTCAGACATCAGGTAGTGAGCTGGGATTTAAACCCAGGCAGAGTGATTGGCTGTGAGCTGTGCTGTCCAATATGGTAGCCATGAGCTATGTATGGCTATCTAATTCAAATTTAAATTTATTAAAATTAAATAAAATTAAAATATCAGGTCCTCCTTTGCACCAGCTACATTTCAAGCAATCAATGGTTACCTGTGGCTCATTTTTTTATCCTATTGGATAGAGCAGGTATAGACCATTTCCATCATGCAGCATCACTGAGAAGGGGAAACTGAATCCCAGTTACTCCTCCTCCCAAATAAGACTGCATATATGCTTTTCTTTCTTAGAATTCTGTGGTATGCAATATACATTTATATCCTTCTCTGAGCTTCTTATTTCTTTCTGTTCTGATTCACCATGTGGACTAATGAGACTATGCAACATCTGCAAGATTCGATGACAAAGGCCATTTCTGTATGAGATACCTGAGCCTGGGGAACCAGGGGATCTGTCTGTCCGGTAGCTCAGCTACCACTTCTGGCATCTCAGGATACAGTCTCATCTTCTGGTCACCTGAGGTGTCTCTTACCTTCAACCTGAAAGAGCCTAATAAACAGAATACCTGTTCTTCCATTCTCCAGCTGGTGTCACACATGCATTACTCATTATTTTTTAAATGTTAAAAATATATGTATGAATTAAAAGCAAATACTAGGGGTGCCTGGGTGGCTCAGTGGGTTAAAGCCTCTGCCTTCAGGTTCCTGGGATCGAGCCCTCCTTCGGTCTCTCTGCTCAGCAGGGAGCCTGCTTCCTCCTCTCTCTGCCTGCCTCTCTGCCTAATTGTGATCTCTGACTGTCAAATAAATAAATAGAAATTTAAAAAAAAAGAATTATTTAAAAAAAATAAGAGCAAATACTATAAAACAAAAACTGTTGTAAATTCTGAAAAAACTTAGCTGTTTGTTATACTATTTTTAGTACTACTTTGTTAATTTTTAAATTTTCCCTCCCCCCAAAATACTATGAGATAGATAAATAGTATAATCCCCATTTTACAGATAAGACTCATAAGCCCCCAGAGAAGTCAGATAATCAATGCAAAGTCATGAAACAAATTAGTGATGTGGAAATGGGCTCTCATGTCACCTGTGTCACAGCCAAGGTAGCTAACTATCCCACAGTTGAAAGCTCCTAGAGTCAGTAACTTATTTCTTCTTTGCTATCAAGTAGAAATAGCCTGGTTTTACTGTGCCTTTAGAGAGCATGGAATAAAGAAAATGCATGATTTCTTTTGGGACTGAAAGATAATGGGTCTGAGGACAAGTGCCTCACAATGGGCTGGTGCATGATAGTTGCACAATAAAGATTTATTGGGTTGAACTAAAATGAACTACATTGTTGTTATGAAGAAAGGTGGTATGAGAATTCCCCCTCCTGAACATCTTGGGTGAAAGAGTGATCACTTCTCCAGGGATGGTAGAACCCAGGTACCCACAAGTCCAATGCTACAGTGTTTACAGCTACAGTGAATTATGCCTACTGAGTAAAGCAGTTCCTATTTCTAATTTCATATGTAGCAACAGAATTCAAAAAGGAAGGAAGGAAGGAAAGAAGGAAGGAAGGGAAAGAGAGAGAGAGAAAGAAAGAAAGGAAGAAAGAAAGGAAGGAAGGAAGGAAGGAAGGAAGGAAGGAAGGAAGGAAGAAAGGAAGGAAGGAAGAAAAGATGAAAGAATTTAGGACATTTGTGACTTGAAAATTTATTTTACTGTTTTGGTTTTTGCTTTGCTAATAAATTCTTTATATCTGGGAGCAAATGTGTCAAAGCACTTCTTATAATGGATTCTTTCATTTTGTTCAAAACAACTGGAGGAAATATTTTCTAGATGTCTAGAAATAGATCTTAGGTAAGTTTAAGTTTTGAATAAGCATCAGAAAATCTTTACTTTTATCAGAATCTTCCAGTATTTTCTGGTTTGCCCTTCACTCCCTATGTACATATTTCCTTTAACATGTCACTTTTCCAGGTGACAACGGCCCTAAAGAGGCCCGTTTCCCACAGCAATATGTCAGAAACGATAAGCTTTTTGTGGTTACACATGGCTAAACTAGGACTTCGAAACACAGCGCTTTCCAGTCTATTACATGCTTACAAATCTTTGTTTTGCTGTCACTTGGGGGGAAAAAAAGTGTACAAATCAATTGGGACAGGATTGTTTTTTTCTTTGAATTAACTAGTGAAACCTTTTTCTTCTCTATTCCTTTTACTTACATGACTCATAGTGTCTTAATTCCTCCTAATGGTACAAGCCAACTGTATTGTGGGGTCCTTCAAGTTGCAAGAGGCACAATGCTTTGGGCTCAAATCAATCATAGCACTACAAATGAGAACAAACTATGGGATGCATGCTAAAAGACCAAAGCAAATTGTCCCTACTTTTAATAATGCAGCTTTGCACATGGAGCACATAATGGCCTTTAAATTAAGAAATTAGTTACATTTCCCTGATAGCTCACATTCTTAATAGCACGATTGGCATACTTACTTGGCCTTCATCTAATTATTCATAAAATGTCATCTTACATGAGACGTCTCATTTTCCATTCAATTTCTCGGTATTTTTTAAAAATATAGGATTATTGTTACTCTTACTATTTTATCATTATTATTAAATGGCATATGCCCAGTATTTATGTAAAAGGAAGAAAAAGAAAGAAAAAAATCTTTGCTATGAGATGGAAACTGGTAATTACGTTCTGCGAAGCACATCACGGACGCCCAGCTGGCACAATTAAAGAAATAGCTGATCAGTTCCAGTTATTGATTCTGCTAACATGTTTGTTCACGGTTGCTTCTTGTCTAATTAGTTTTTTCTGCTTTCTCAGTCTAAAAGCATACCTTTCCAGACAGGGCTCTTTTCAGACATTAGTGAGCAAGACCTCCTTGGTGGTCTTCTAGACTTCTTTTTGTTTGTTTGTTTTGTTTTTGTATTTGTTTTTGTTTTGTTTTGTTTTTTGTTTTTTTGTTTTTTAATGCAATAGTGTGTCTATTCACTTGTTCATTTAGTTAGGAGATGTCCTGAAAACTAGATTTTTCTCTGAATTCCTTACTGAATTTCAAATCTGGGTTTTTACATGCTTCTCTTTTTAAATGGCTATCTCTGGAGCATTGCCATGGCCACATTTGAGGCTGTTGTCACTGGGGATGACTGTGACCAGGGCTGCTCCACAAACTGGGACACACTGAAAATGCCTCCAAGATGTCGCAAGTCCCATTTGGGGAGGCTTGATCGAAACGATTATGCTCTCTTCTGCCAAAAGGAAATCTGTACCTCAGTGCAATTTCCATTTCCTTCGCGTAGATTGTACAAGAAGTGAAAACGTGTTTGCTGTTAACAAAATGCAGGCACAACATGTCAGTTTCCGGGAACAAAAGCTTCTGGTCTCTATCTTGGAAAACTAACTAGTGGCGGCTCTGTGGCAGGGCAGGAGCGAACGCACGGGATATAGAATCTCTGCGTCTATCAAAGTTGGTGAAGGAAACCCTAAAAACAGGAAACCAGATGCTGGTGTGAAATGGAAGCAGGACGTCCTTGGCCCAGCAGAGCAGTTTACCAATAAATCCTCGCTCTACGGTGGTGCTCTGTAGGAATGGCAGCTGTCACCAAGGCCGGGGACGCTGGTGTGCGTCAACGTTTTAATCACTTCAAATGCAGGCAAAAAAAAAAAAAAAAAAAAAAAAAGCTGTTCTTTTTTAAGATTTTTTTTTTGTCCAATGCAAGATTTAGAAGCAAAGGAGTTTGTTTACCTAAGCATTAAAAATGAGACAAAAAAAGTCAAGTATTTCAGTAAGAATTTCTACTCTTTGGATAAAATAGGATGAGACTGATCCATTTTTATCTGGTGTTTTTGCTGTTAATTGCTGATTTAGTTGGTCCTATTGCTATAAACCTATCAAACCATGGTGATGAGCCAATTTTTTTTCTTCAACAAAAGAGCATCTTGCAGATTATAATATTCCATTAACTTTTACAGTTTAACTTTTAGCACCATATCGAGGCCTTGGGACACTTTGATTCAAACGATAGAAAATTAATTTTCACTTCTTTTTATGACATTTGCAATGGAAATCTACTGATGGCATAGCTGCTGTAGCATAAAAATGACACAAGAAATTATGCATTTTATTTCCTTCAGGGAAAAGAAAGTGGACAATTAAAGCTTTACCACTCCCTGAATCCATCCTAAAAGTTCACAGAAGACTGAAATTTGGGAGGACGAGAAAAAAGGAAAAAGAAAGAAAAGAAAAAAAGAAAGAAGGAAAAATATGAAAATTTTTTAAGCATTTAAAAGTTCTGCTGTAAAAATCATTAGTTTGGGTATAAAACATGATATAAAATAGGAATAAAAATGAATCAGCAACTCAACAGCAAAAAATCTACAACAGACACAGATATTAAACATGGTAATGAAACCCATATGAATGAAACCCATTGAAAGCCATAGTTGGTAATGGGCCAGCTATGGCTCCTAGGCCAAATCCAGCCCATTACCTGCTTTCATAAATAAAGTTTTATTGAAACTTAGCCACACTCCTCTGTTTACATACTGTCACTGGTTGCTTTTGCACTATAATAGCAGATCTTAGTAGCTGCAACAGAGAATGTATGGCCCTTAAAACCTAAAATAGTGGGGCGCCTGGGTGGCTCAGTGGGTTAAGCCTCTGCTTTCAGCTCAGGTCATGATCTCAGGGTCCTGGGATCGAGCCCCGCATCGGGCTCTCTGCTGGGCGGGAAGCCTGCTTCCTCCTCTCTCTCTGCCTGCCTCTCTGCCTACTTGTAATCTCTGTCAAATAAATAAATAAAATCTTTAAAAAAAAATACCTAAAATAGTTATTCGTACTGCACAGAAAATATTTGTCAACGACTGGTGAAATGCATAAAATATTTAGATATTTTATTCCTTAAAAAGAAAACAGAAATAAGATAGAAGCTCTCTTATTCTTTCTTTCTTCCTCCCTCCTTTTCTTCCTTCCTTCCTTCCTTTCTTTTCTTTCTTTCTTTCCTTCCTTCCTTCCTGTACAAAACAATCAAATATTTAGTTGTTGTTGTTATTGTTCTTTTAATGATTTATGATGCCAGTTTGTTTCCAAAAGGGAATCCCAAAGGAAATCCCAAGGAGAATCAAAACCTAAAGGAAAAATTGAAACTTTGGAACATTCCTGAAGATACAAGTGTGCTGGTATATTTCATTTACTCATATATTCAGAAATGCTCATTATTCATTACTCATATATTCAATTACTCAATTACATCAAATTACTCATATATTCAAAAACTCATATATTCAGTATGCCAAAGAGGACATTCTGTCTGCACACTTCTTATCCAATGTATTACAAATTGATGATGATTGAGTTTCCATACTATTGCCCAAAGTCCCTCATTTCCCTGCGGATTCCTTCTATAGCTTTGGTCACTATATGGCTTACCTCCTTTATACCTCTTTAACCCTATTGTCTCCACTCAGTCACACAGTCCATGTCCTACTATTCTGTCTCTTGGGATCAGTTTACTTTTCGTGTTACCAACCCCTATGATTATAAGTCTCTGGCATCCTGTTTCCCACCCTCATTCCACCTCAAACTTTTAGTCACTTCAGACCCTCCCCCTTTTCCCCATTCAAAACTTATTCAAAAGAGAAGATCCAAACTGTGTTCATTAGAGAATGGTAACTGGTAAGATGAAGACCAGGCTTCCTCCTCAAAAAGGCGCTTGATTTTATTATACATCATGTACATTTTATTGTACATCAGCTACACTTGTCAGTACTTCAGGTTTCTGAGAGTGGGAAACCTACCCTGGGGGATGTTGTTTCTAGAGGGTAGTCTATAAAGTTTGGGGTGAAGGGTGATCTGAGATGAGTCTTGGGTCATCTTCCTTATGCTTCTAAAAGCATGTGACCAAGCTCTTGACCACATCTAAAATTTTTGGAAAACCATATGTCTTCTCTGTTATATCTGTTCCCAGCCTGCCATGTCCCTTCATTAGGTAGCATCAGAGACCACATTTTCCAATAAAGCGTGAATTCCTGAGGGCAATGACTATTTCACATTCACCATTTTATCTCCAGTACTTGACATAACATTGGGTTTGAACCCAGGCTCATTGAATATTTGAATGTATGAGCATATTCTGCTGCTCAAAATGCCCCCATGACTATCCTCTTGACTCAGAGTAAAAAAGCCAAAATCTTCACCAGGGCCTCCAAGTGCCAACATAGACTGGCTTTCATGTCCTTTCTGGCTTACCCTCTGCTCTCCCCTCTACTCACTCTACTTTCCTTGCAGTGACCTCAGGGCAATTCTTGTTTCTTCTGTTCAGTTTTATAGATGGCTTACCACCTTCATTTCTTTCAAGGTTCTACTCAAATATCGTTTTTCCCTTATTCCTCCATTCTTTTTTTTTTTTAAAGATTTTTAATTTATTTATTTGACAGAGATCACAAGTAGGCAGAGAAGCAGGCAGAGAGAGAGGAGGAAGCAGGGTCCCTGCTGAACAGAGAGCACGATGTGGGGCTCGATCCCAGAACCCTGGGATCATGACCCAAGCCAAAGGCAGAGGCTTTAACCCACTGAGCCACCCAGGGGCCCCTTATTCTTCCATTCTTTTAATCCTGCTTTATTTTTTTTTTCCCATGCCTGTCACCTTCTAAGATAATACATGATATACCTTTTTTTTTTTTCATTTTTTTCTTGTTTTGTATCTCTCTCCATTCAAACATAAACTCCTCAAAAGCAGAAGATTTGCTTGTTTACATCTCAATTGTCTACTGAGAATGCAGGATAGTGCCTAGGACACACCAGGCCTGGTGTAAGTCTTTCTTGAATGAATTATTTAAAAGAAATTGAACAGGAAACAGATTGACCATCCCTCCTTCTTTCTTCCCACCTTGACTCTGCATTGTAAATATGCACCATGGCTAATTTATAAGAATGTGCTTGTTTCCCTCCCTGCACCCCCCGCCCCGCATTGTGTCTTCTATTCCATGAGCTTCAACTCACCTTCCCTCTGAACTTCTCAGATTAAAACAAAACAAAACATGGGATGCCTGGGTGGCTCAGTTGGTTAAGCAGCTGCCTTCGGCTCAGGTCATGATCCCAGCGTCCTGGGATCAAGTCCCACATCGGGCTCCTTGCTCGGTAAGGAGCCTGCTTCTCCCTCTGCCTGACACTCTGCCTGTGCTCGCTCTCTCTCTCTCTCTGACAAATAAATAAATAAATCTTAAAACAAAACAAAACAAAACAAAAAAAAACAAAAAAACACACTTGTTCCTCCCATTTCCAACTCCATATGCATTAAGACCCTTGTTACAATGGACCCCTTCAAACCCATGCAGCTTTGCTCCCCAGCTGCTTGAAAACACACAGGAAAGACACCGTGAGTGGTCCTCTTGGCCCATCCCACCCGGTCCCAGATGGCACAGATGTTCCAGACAGCAAATCTAATATACATGGAGTCAACAGGCCACAGTGTCCGGCGCCTACAGAGGAGAGCACCTCTAAAGAGTGATCATCATTATGTAGCTATATGACAGTCCTCTCCCCTGACACATGGGCTGGGAATTGGGATGGCTGTCACCCAACTTAGTTCCTAAATTGCTGAAGGTCAAAAGAGCATTTCTTTGGTCCAGGTAAAACCTCATTGCTGCTAGCATGGTGCTTTTCTCTTGGTAAGCATCCAGCAGAGATATTGATAGACAATAGAAATGAGAACACAGAAGAGAAAGTAGACAATGCTTTAGTTATTTGTTTAGAATTATGACATCGCACCATATGTAGGTAATGGCACTAGTGGGAGGATGGCCCTGTGCACAGGAGAA
Organism: Mellivora capensis; assembly: GCA_004024625.1. Classification (NCBI taxonomy): domain Eukaryota; kingdom Metazoa; phylum Chordata; class Mammalia; order Carnivora; family Mustelidae; genus Mellivora; species Mellivora capensis. The sequence goes on from PISX010004397.1 coordinate 10,087, forward strand.
GCTGTTTTGACAACATATGCGATATGTATATGGAGAGACAGCAAGTACAAAGAATGTACGTGCGCACAGCAAATCCAAATGTTTTCTATCTGAATGACGCCACATTCTTTTCACATAACATCTGGGATGTGAAATGAATATCCACAGAAAAATTAATTCTTTCATTTCTGTAATTGTTAACTTGTAAGGCAAATTAAAGTATGTGCTTTTCCAGAACTAAATATATAAGATGGGGCTTTCCAGAAGAAGTTTTGAGTCTCACAATTTCTAGATAAATTTAAATTTAACTAAACTAGTTCAGTTCTTATTTGTGGTATCATTTATTAACTTTTCAATCAGGGGGAAGAAAGGACCACGTCGCCATGATAGCTGATGATAAAAACAAAACACAAAAGTATACATGATGAAAAGACGACGTGAGTTTACTCTGGGGAGCAGAGGGGTTAAACTGGCATTTGGGTCTGCGCCGGGTGAGAGCTCCAGTTGAACTGCTATAGAATTTATCCATTTGTCCCACTTCCATATCAGCTTCTCTTTCCTTCTACTGCAAACCTTACTGTTGTCTTTCCTTCCCAGACCCTAAATCCCCTCCGCTGCTCCAAATACCCTTCTTATCAACTTGTTGGTGATGGCAGGAGAGGAGAGGCAAAGGAATGAAGGCAAAGGAGAGACACAGTCAGCCCTATTCCTACCATCACAGCCATGCATCACTGTCCCCATCCTAGCCATCCCACCTGTCCACCAGAGCAGTCCCTCCTCATCCCAGTCCCTGATCCCCCGTATCTGATCCCAGTGTCTCAGTGTGCCCCCCATTATTACATGCCTCATCCCAGATTTCCTACCCTGGTTCTACACTCAGATCATAAGGCTCTCTTAACCTAAGCTGTGGATCTTCTTTGTCTGGCCATAGGAACCCCAGTCCCAGCCCCAGTAGCTTCAGGCCTACAACCAACCCATGTAGGTTGAATGGTGTGAGAAGAAACCTCCGCTCTCACCTCCAGGCCTGCAGTAAAGAATCCTGAGTATCCCCGGTATTCACCTCGGCACTAGCAATGCACTTCCCATAGGAACATCGTGGTGCTTGGCAATCAGAATGTTCAGTGTTTTTGTTTCACAAACACTCAGCCACCAAATTCGCAAGGGAAGGGAGAACTCTGCAACTATTGGAAACTTTATTGAAATATAATTGACATTAGTTTAAGGTGTATGTGTGATAATTTTTTTAAAGATTTTATTTATTTATTTGACAGACAGAGATCACAAGTAGGCAGAGAGGCAGGTAGAAAGAGAGAGGAGGAAGCAGGCTCTCTGCTTAGCAGAGAGCCCGATGTGGGGCTCCATCCCAGGACCCTGGGATCATGACCTGAGCTGAAGACAGAGGCTTTACCCACTGAGCCACCCAAGCGTTCAGTATGTGTGATAATTTGACACACATATTTATTGTGAAATTAGTACCACCATAAAGTTAGATAACATCTCCATCACTCACATAAGTACTGTGTGTATGTGTGATAAAACATTTAAGGTTTACTCTCAGCAATTTTCAACTCTGTAGTACGGTATTGTTAGCTATAATCACTACACTGTACATGCTGTGTAGTAGATTCCCAGAACTTATTCACGTTTTAACTAGATGGTTGAACCCTTTGGCCAACATCTCCTGATTTACCCCACATAGCTCTGACCACCATTCTACAATTTCTGAGTTTGGATTTTTAGATTCCACCTGTAAGTGAGATTATACAATATTTGTCTCTGTAGTCACAAATGGCAGGATTTCCTTCTCTTCATGGCTGAATAATATTCTTAACGTAGGTGTTTATCATGGTACGCTTCCTTCTTAGAACTGCTTTTGCTGTATGCCATAAGTTTTGGTATGTTGTGTTTTCAATTTTGTGTGTTCCCAGATATATTTTGATTTCCCTTTTGATTTCTTCTTTGACCTATTGGCTGTGCAAGAGTGTATTGTTTAATTTCCACCTGTTGTGACATTTCCAGTTTTCCTGCTGTTATTGATTTCTACTTTCATACCACTGTGGTCAGAAAAGATACTCATTATGATTTTAATCTTCTTAAATTTGCTAACACTTGTTTTGGGACCTAACATATAGCCTATTCTAGAGAATATTCCATGCACTTGGGAAGAATATGTACTCTGCTGCTGTTAGAAGCATAGAATATCATTTTTTACCCTTTCACATTGAGTCTATGTATGTGTCCTTGAGGCTAAAATGATTAGAAAATTCCAACCATTTACAGTTAGAGTAATTATTGATAATTACTCTAAAGTAATTATTGATAATTACTCTAAAGTAATTATTGATAGAGTAATTATTGATTGGTAAGCCCATACCCTACCAATGTGATCTTGTTTTCCAGACCATGTTCTTTCCTTCCTGTATCGATGTCTTCCTTTGAGAATTGGTAACTTCCATAGTAAGATGTTTTGATTCTCTTCTTTTTTTATCTTTTGTGTATCCACTATAGTTTTTGCTTTGTGATTACCATGAGGCTTCCATAAAACCCCTTACAGATATGGCTCTCTATTTTATGTTGATAACAACTTTGATCACATACAAAAACAAAACTAAACAAAACAAAAGCATTCCCCATTCACTCTATTCTTTTATGTATTTTATGTCACAATTCACTTCCTTTATATCACATACTTAAAAGTTATTGTTGCTATAGTTATTTTTAATACTTTTGTCCTTTAATCCTTATACTTGAGTTAAGTAGTTAACACATCACCATATTACAATATTAAAGTATCTTGAATTTGATTACATACTTACCCTTACTACTATAAGGTTTCTGCTGAGAAATCTGCTGATAGCTTTATGGAGGTGACTTTGTAAGTTATAAGCTTCTTTTTCTCTTGCTTCTTTTAAGATTGCCTCTTTGTCTTTGATTTTTGACTGTCTTGCTATAATCTATCTAGGAGATGTCTTTAAGTTGAGTTTGTTCATGAATTTATGAGCTTTGTGAACTTGAATGTTCAACTCTCTCTTCAGATTTGGGAAATTCATAGCCATTTTATCTTTTTTTTTTTTTTTTTTGAGATTTATTTACTTATTTGTCAGAGAGAGAGAGGGAAAAGAGAGCATGAGCAGGCAGAGGGAGAAGCAGGCTCCCTGCTGATCAAGGAGTCCAATGTGGGACTCGATCCCAGGACTGTGGGATCATGACCTGAGCTAAAGGCAGATACTTAACTGACTGAGCCACCCAGGTGTTCTATAGCCATTTTATCTTTAAATAAGCTTTCTTCCCTCCTTTTCTCCTTCCTGGGACTCCAAAAATTTGCAGACTTTTTCTTTAGATGATACCCTACAGATCACGGATGCTTTCTTTACTCCTTTTTCATTCTTTAATCTTTGTTCTTCTCTTGGACAATTTTAAAGGTCCTGTCTTTTAATTCACAGATTCTTCCTCTGTTTGAACCATGATACTGCTACTGCTGCCTACTGCGCTTTTCATTTTATTCGTTATCATCTTCAGCTCCAGAATTTGTTTGATTTTTTTTTTTTTACAATCTCTATCTTTTTGTTAAACTTCTCACTTTTTTCATGTGTTCATTATTTCATTTAATAGTCTTGTTCTGTTTTCTTGTGGATCAGGGAGCTATTTTGAATCCTTTATTGGGTAAATCACAGATCTCCATGTCATTAGAGTTGGTTACTAGAAAATTATTGTGTTCCTTTTAGAGTGTGATATTTCCTTGATGTTTTATGGTCCTTGAAGTCTTGTATTGCTATCTTCACTTTCGAAGCAGCAGTCATCTCCTCCAGTCTTTACCAACTGACTTCAGGAGAGAAACACTTTCCATCAGTACTGCTAGGAATTCTGAAGCTGTCTCAGAGCTTCTATGGATATACCTGCTCTACACTTCTTGCTCTCTCTTGTGGAAAGGTTCTTAAGCTTATATGCCTTCTCTAGATCCTGCAGAGCCAAGCTGTGTGTTCATACCCTCTCTTTTGTTTTCTCAAGGGTGGTCTCTCACAGGTCCATAGATTCAGACTGGCTTTCTGTACATTCTTATTAGTAGTCTGCAAAAGCTCACTCTTGCCACCATCTGGATCATGCACAGGTAGTCCTCCCACCCCATACCCATCCACCACAGGGTGAGGGCAGGCATGTGGATGAGGCACATGGAGTGCTGTGAGTGTCAATGGGCCAGATGAGGGAATCTGTAGGCAAGACATCCTCATCCTCATGGACAACCCTGATTGAGTCCCTGTTGTGCTTAGAAGGATCCATGTCCCCTTGATCTATTTTATGGGATATATTTTATCCCAGCTGCTATTGTCCCAGCTTCTCATGTCCCACAGTCATGCAGCCCATGACTCAGTACCCTGGATGTGGCAAGAGAGAAATGGGCCTCTTTGGCAGAATCTTATAAGGTGAGGGAAGCCAGGCACTCACTCACATGCTCTCACTTTCCACCAAACTGTACTGCCTTGGGGGAAGGGCAGTGCAGGAAAAGTCAAACATTTCCTCTCATGCTCTCTAATACATCCGATCTCTCTCTCTCTCTCTCTTTTTTCCTCTGGGACTCTGGGACTTCTACAAAAGTTTCTTTCATCTGTGAGTAATTATCGAAGACAATGTTCTTCAGGCACTCCCAGGCCATGGTTGAGAGGGGCAGGAGTCAGTTCCTGGGGCACTTTGGGTCCACAACCAAGACTGAGGTCCATATGCCTATTACCTGATGCACAGGGGGGCGAGAATCCTCACAGGTTCCTTGATGTATGGGCTGGTGACAGAACCAAAGCCAAATGGGGTAGTAGGCAAGTCCTCAGAGGCAAAGAGCTATTTCCCGATCTATTGCTGGGACCATGGTTGGCAAGTCAACCACTTAAGTGCAGACCTGTCTTCTCAAAACAGCTCTCCTCATTTGTGGACTATACTGACTTTCCCAGTCTCCTACCTGGATCCCTCAGTTCCCATAAAAGTAGCTTTGTCCATGGATCAATGCTAAATTGCTGTTGTCGAGGGCAAGGCAAGAGTGAGAGATGTCTTATTTGGCCTTCTTGTTGATGTCACTCTCTGAAAACTTGAAAAGTTGTCAAAATTAATTAAAAAAAAAAAAGAAAAGAGAAGAAAAATGTTGTCAAAAATAAATAGCCCAGTTGGAAACTGCTATCCTGGAAATTTCTCATAAAACTTCCTTTATCTTTGGTTAAGCTTCATTTTTGTAGATATTTACATGCCCAGAGTCAACTGATATGCCTTTCACACCTGTTGTGGTCTGAACTGTGTCCTCCAAATTCCAATACTGAATTCTTAATCCCTAGTACAGCAGATTGTGACTATATTTAGAAATAGGATCTCTAAAGGTGTAATTAAGTTAAAATGAGGTCACTAAGTGGGCTATAATTCCAAATGATTGGTACCCTCATAAGAGGAAGAGATTAGGACACAGACACATAGAGAGGGAAGGCCACATGGAGACACAGGGAGAAGATGGCCATCTACATCTACAAGCAAGGAAAGAGGCCTCAGGAGGAAAAACCTCTGCCAACAACTTGATCTCAGACCTGTAGCCTCTGGAATTGTGAGAAAACAAATTCTTGTGGTTTAAGCTACCTCGCTATAGAGAAATTTTCTGATCTAGTGCTTTTAAGCTATGTGAATTCTACATTCCAGCAAATCTTGACCAGTTCTTCTCTGTTTGTGTCCTGATCCCTTTGTGACATCAACACTTAAATACACCTGGAGGGGCACGTGGGTGGCTTAGAGGGTTAAGCCTCTGCCTTCAGCTCAGCTCATGGTCCTGGGGTCCTGGGATTGAGTCCCACATTGGGCTCTGTGCTCAACGGAAGCCTGCTTCTTTCTCTTCCTCTGCCTGCCATTTCCTCTGTTTGTGCTCTCTCTCTCTGTCAAATAAATAAAATCTTAAAAAAAAAAAAAAAAGCAAAACACACACACACACCTGGAATGAAGACTTTCAGGATTTAAACAAAGACATATTCTTCTTAATCCAGATTAGCCAATTAAAATAGAAGTAAAGGCTAACTGATACATGATCATAAAGGAGAAAAACTTTGGAAGTAGAAAATTTAAAAAAGGCAAATGCATGAGTTTCAGATTACAAAGCAAAGAAATTAAGTTTGCCGTGTCTCAGTGCATGACAGGAAGCTGGGACTCATCAAGGAAGGGTTGCAGTTGACTGATAGGAGATGAAATGGGCAGAGATAAGTGTTAGGAATAGAGAAGAAAGCTCTTATTAAAACATAATTTGTGTATGTTTGTTATGATTTGCCTCTTCAATTGAACTTTTTATAACTGAACAACTGGGTGACCCATTGGAAAGAGGGATTTTACTGTAGGTTTATTTTTTTTTTTATTGTTAACTTCTACCTATGGCAACTGATTTCTATTTTCCATTTATAGTGATGATTCAAAATTTCTTTCTTAAAATAAACATTTAGGTTACCTAAAAAAATAATAATAATCTGGGGACACCTGTGTGGCTCAGTCGGTTAAGCTTCTCACTCTTGGTTTCAGCTCAGGTCATGATCTCAGGGTCATGGACTCACATCAAGCTCTGCACTCAGCACAGGGTCTGCTTGAGATTCTCTCCTCTTGCCACTCCCCCTCGCTCACTCACATGCTCGCTCTCTAAAATAAATAAATAAAAGCTTTAAAAAAAAAGAAACAATCTGAATGCATGGCAAAAAGAAACTGTGTTTAGAAAACTAGGTTTGGGAACTAGACAGCCCTAGGTTCAAATCAGAGAAATCTCCTCTCTGGGTAACTTTGGGCAAATTACCTCTCTAAGCTTCTATTTGCAAAATGGGAAAATGTTTGTTTCCACCTTGCAATGATTTGGGGAGGATTAATGACACCATGGAGCACCTGGCATATACATAATGTTCAGTAAATTTAAGGTCTCATTATTTCTGTAATTACTAAAATTTTATTACTATTATTAACACATGCACAGTTTAGGAGAGACATTGCCATTAAGTTATGTTTCTTCCTAATTCTGTGATTTACAAAATGCTTGTATGCTCGACATCACCGAATCTTAGGAAGAGACTTCATGTCTAGAAGATTTATTAAGCGAAGTATTATTGTTCTTAAAACACTTTTAATAAGCTATACTCTGTCCTTCTCTACACATATGTTGTGAGTGCCTTTTAGAGGTCCCCTGTCCTAGTATGCAAATATGAGACTGAAAAATGCCATTTAGCCTTTGTTTACCAGATCATATGGTTGTTTGAGGCTCCTTATGTCTCTGCAACTCAATGCTACGCAGATGAGTTGAAAAGAAAAGCAAGGACAGTTATCCACATAATTTAAAGAGCATGCACTTGCTAGAAATAAATTAAAAGAAAAACTTTATTGAATTACATTTTCTATGATACAGCTCACCACGGAGCTGTTCAACTTAGCAATTTCTTATATTTGGGCCCACTATTGTTTGCCTTCTAATTCTGGTTTTACTTGCTTTCATAAAATGATATTTAGTGTTTGCAGAGACCGGCCTCTAAAATATGGAAATCTTGTTTAGAGACGCAGCTTTCTAGAGAAAATACCTGAGTTACTGCTCACAGTCAAATGTTATTAGGAACAAAGAGCTCTCTGGCTGGCTACAAATGGGAATTCCTAATCTTACCCCCAAAGAAAGGTGTATGTTCTTTATTGCAGTCTGAATTCATAGACTGTTTTGGATTCTCTCATTTCTATAGTCATTTGCATAGAACAGAAAACATATTACATAACAAGTCAGTCAAGCTAAATTATAGGCAGTTCTTTTCAATCAGGCCACTGCAGCTCTGCGTTGCTCAGTTCAGCTCCTGTCTCCCACTGTTCAAATGTTGCCATGGTGACCAATTTTTGTCATGTACATTCCCAGGTCCCGTGCGGCCTCCTTATTCATAGCACTTTGCTGCTACAGCGACCGCTAGCTGCTGTCTTATTATCTAATCCCCCCCCCCCCCTTAGTAATACATACCGCCTTTAAGCTACCTGGGTGAATTCTTGAAATCTGCATATAAATGATATGTTACATAAACAAGAAAATAAATTCATATTAGATAAAATTAGAATGATAATAACAAATAAATAAGACTCCTTTAAGCCATCCATAAGCAGGAGCTTGGCGAATTCACTCCCTTACTATTCTCTAGCTATCTTCCTGTCCATATCATTGGAAGACCAGTTTGAGTCTTTTATGACAAATGGAATAACAAGATTGCAAAAATCTTGAGCTGAATTTGATCAACCATTTTGCAATCTATCTGGTTGTTGAGCTTTCCACTGTTATGACAGCTGAAAAACACAAATTATCGGTACATTGGAAGAAGAAGCTGAGAGATACAGAGACAGTCTAATTTATCCATATGCCTAAAAAGACAATGTCATATGGATAAACTAAATTTCACCTCTTTTTCCTTTTTAAATATTGTAGGCTGAATGTCTTTCTAGTAAAAACACAATCTTTAAAAAAATCACAAGAAACCAGATCAAAGACATAAATAGAACAAAATATGCACAAGAGATCTCATCCAAGATCAAAGATGTGAACGTAATTGCCATGAATAAGAAGTGCAGAGCTCACCAGAACAGAATGTCTTCAGCACACAGAGAATTCTACCAAAAAAGGGTGGGGGGGTGGGAAGAAAAAGGGAGAAAAGACTCTGGGAAATCAAGTCCTCCACAAAGCAAATAAAACGTCTTTATTTTTCCCTTTGCAGTAAGCAAAATTTCTATGTCATTTCGCTGAAATGACCAAATATGGAGCAATGTTCCCCAACTCTGAGGGAGGGAAGCATATCAGAACCTTCCCATTTTGTGGGCTAAGCATCTTTTACTTTTTGTGTTTTTCTTTCTCTCTTTTTTTTTTTTTTCTCTGTAAAAATCCACTCCCCAAACTTCAATCTCTAAAAGTGTTTTACTGTAAATCAGCCTGGTATGGAGCGAGTTTTCAAGAGTGTGAAATATTGAGGTAGTAACATTTGAGAGAGCCACTTTGCTTGTGAGAATGAAGTAATTAATTTAATGCGTATGGGAAAAAGAAAAAAAAAAGGTAGGGGGAGTTCCCTTTATTAAATATTTATCACTGGAGCCCTGGTGGATACCACTCAGAAAAGCAATCATTAGAGATAGGACACTGATTGAAGCGAATATTAAGTAGCACTCTACACTAAATAACGTTTGCTGATTTCTTCGAAAAAAAGAGTTCTCAGGACGCTTAGATGCTTCTCTTTTGAAGTCTTACTGCGTGTATTTAATTTTAAGTAATTCAGTCTTTTAAAAATGTGTCTCTATCCCTGACTTTCGAGAACTTTCATCTCATTCACGTCAATGAACCTAACCCTTTTCTACCCTCTCCAGGAATGATGAGTGCTGGAGAAAGGGGCAGAGGGAGCATGAAAGAGTGAGAACAAGCAGATAGCTATCAGAAATGCAAGCTCATACCTGCACAAAGAGGAGAAATAGCAAATTAATAATCCATGATTCTATTTAGCCTACTAGGGGGAAGATAAATTTATGATTCAAGGTAAACTTCAGTCAGATATGTGAGCAGTGAAAATAAATTTTCTAAACTTGATTCTTTAAAGCAAAAAAAAAAATTCAGGAAGTAATGCATTTCCTAATGATATTTAGCCTTAAATATGTACATTAACACATGCATGTGATTTTATCCTTAGAAAATAAATATAATAATTGCAAATATTTCTTTAAGTTGGCACAGCACCCAACATGGGGCTTGAACTCAATGACCCTGAGATCCAGAGTTACATGCTCTACCAACTGAGTCAGCCAGGCGCCCCTTTAAAAAAAAAATTAAGCAAATTTGGGACAATCTATTTCTGTGAGGCTTGTCTCCCCAACAAATGTACCCAAATTCATTTTAAGACTATTTCTTACATTGTTGTATTATTGTGGAGAGCAATATTTTTTTGTATCATTCTAGACCCTGGGCATTATCTGACTTTTATCCTGACCAAAAGTCTTTACCTGCTTTGGAAACTCATTTCCTGGGCTCATCTCACCTGTAGACCTCACCCACATCAAATAGGTGCTATTCAAGGACGTCAGACTCCTTACCACAGTACTCTCCATTGCGGTGAGAGGTAGAAGAACGCTACTGTTCTGCTTAGTAGAATATGCAAGGGACTCTGTGTGGGAGGGGAAAACAAAACATTATAAGCAAACTTGGAGAGACACCGACTTATGTCTCCTTAGCCCAAAGTATGGTGAAACCAACAAACAAAATTGTCCAGAGAAGGAAAGTCACCTTCCAGTGGCAAATATTCCTGCACCATGTGTTGGAAGAGTAAGAATGTTACTACAGGTGAAGTGAGCATTCTTCCTGCAGCATCTAGAATTTCTGAGAGAACCGCTCTTTCCCTCCCCCTTCTGTGTGTGTTCATGTAGCTATATAGGGTCAGGCAGCTTTGGAGGATTTGATTGATTTCACTGTCAGGGACTTTAGAAATGACAGGATAAGATTAAAAAAATAAAAAAATGGACACTGTCTCACAGCCAAAAACACAGTGATGCGTCTGGGGCCATTTCTCTTTCCTTCCTTCCTTTCTTTCTTTCTTTCTTTCTCTCTTTTTTAAGATTTTATTTATTTATTTGAGAGAGACCATGAGAGAGAGCATGAGAGGGGAGAGGTCAGAGGGAGAAGTAGACTCCCCACGGAGCTGGGAGCCCCATGCTGCACTCGATCCTGAGACTCTGGGACCATGACCTGAGCCAAAGGCAGTTGCCTAGCCAACTGAGCCACCCAGGTGCCCTTGGGACCATTTTTCTTAACAAGCTGCAAAACGGTCTGGTAACATGGAAGAACATTCCTTTGGGTGAGGCTCACATTACAGTAGTGGTCCTCAACCAGGGGTAATCTTCAGTCCCTTACCAGCGGACACATGGTGATGTTTGCAGGCATTTTTGATTGTCATGGTAGGGTGAGGAGTGCTAGTGGCATCAAATAGGTAGAGAGCAGAGTTGATGTGCAACATCCCGCAGGGCAGGTCCCACCCCTTATCCTTTAATTTCATGGGAACATTTTTACCAACAGAAAAAGTTTACGTCTTCTGGAAGGATAGCCAAATCACAGTTTTTCTTAGGTAACAATCATATATTTACAATCCATTTTCAGCAATGATGCTTATGATGTTATTAAGTTCGTGAATGGAAAATTTAAAGTTTTATAGATATTCAGATTTATTTTTGAATTTATAATTTAGCAACCCAGCTTAAGCCTAACCCTATTGTTGGGACGAAGTAATTCTCCACATGGTTATTTCTTTTTCACATCCCCCTGGTGCTGAAGGGTCTGATGCCCAGGAATGGCTTGGCAGCTCGGCAGACAACACTTCCACAGTTCTCCTTGTGTGTGGACTTTGGATATGGGATACATGGTAACCTTGGAAATTATTTGATCTTTACAAATTACGACCTTTACACAAACACAAAAAAACAAAGAAGTGAAAAGAAGTGATTTTCAACTACCTTGGACCTCGTTTTCTTCTGTAACCCAAAGGTAGACTTCTGGCGATTTTCTCAGAAAAGCTTTGATAGTTTTCTCACTTACTTTTTTTTTTTTTTTTAAGATTTAATTTGTTTATTTGAGAGAGAGAGAGAGCATGAGCGGGGGTCAGAGGGAGAGGGAGAAGCAGGCACCCCACTGAGTAGGGAGCCTTACTTGGGGCTCAACCCTAGGACCCCGGGATCATGACCTGAGCAGAAGGCAAGCACTTAACTGACCGAGCCACCCAGGTGCCCCTTGAATAGTTTTCTTGGGTGAGAGACTTGCTATGGTGGAAATTTCCAAAATAAATAAATAAATAAATAAATGATATCCTCAGGGCATCTGGGTGGCTCAGTCAGTTAAGCATCCAACTCTTGGTTTTGGCTCAGGTCATGATCTCAGGGTCCTGAGATCAAGCCCAGCACCCTGGCTGCCTGCTCATCAGGGAGTTGGCTTCCTTTCTCTTCCTCTCCCTCTGTCCCTCCCCAATGACTAATGCTCTTTGTCTCTCTCTCAAATAAATAAATAAATATTTTTAATAATAATAATAATAATATCCTCTCTTCTAGTCTTTTTGATTGTAGAGTCCTGCTACTTTGACTCAGAATTCTAGATGACTTGGAGTTGATAAAGAAGGAGGCTTGGAGCTTATCTGGGCAGCTACCCTATTAGAATGCAACATGTTCTTTTAGATGTTTCATACTTCAGTGAAAGAAATGCGACAGACACCATTATGGTCTCAGAAACCAGCATTGATCCACACACTGTGACGGGATTCACGGTACAGTAAGTCATGAGGTCATTTTGCAGCATGCAATGTACTCCTTACAAGTCATTTATTTCTAAGAATTCTAATTAAAACAGATCAGGCAAGACCTTTACTTGAAAATTCCTTTTACGAATTGTCAAGCTACCTTTGAACTTTAGGCTACCTTTCTTTAGTAATATTCTACAGTCTAAGGTTTTCATACAATTATTCAAAGATATGTATTGAGGGTCCACTGTCTAATATATATGGGAAGTAGACGTTTTTGCTAGGCTTACCTCTGAATGTGGAAGTATTCTCCTAAAGTAAAACAACAACAACAACAAACTAGGAAGTTTTTTTATTTTTCCCCAAGTCAGTGCTTTCCAAAACATTCTCAGCACAAAAATTACATGAATTGCTTATTTTAAAAAATGACACTTAACTCAATCAAGACCTCTCATGGAATCTGTATTTTTCAATAGCATGCAGGGAGTCAGATGATTTGGTAATTTGAGAAACAGTGCCGCAGGGGAATGCACATATACTGAGACCACAAAGGACACAATCTATTAAATTATGAATAGATTGAGTAGCTATCCTCCAAAAGGTTGTATGATACATATAGAATACTTAGGAAAGTGTCTGGCATGAATTAAGCTCTTAATTAAGTATTAGATACTATTGTTTTCCCTTGTCATGAGCAGTGTAGATAAAAATTAGCATTTCTAAAGGTCAGTCTTCAAAAGCCACTTGCCTTCTCAGCCACCCACCTGGAGCCTTGTCTTTATTACATCCGTGATTCTTTATATCTTTTTACTCAGGTGTTTGACCAAATTCCTATCTCTTTTTTATTAACTCTCCTATTTTGGTTCCTTCCTTCTTTTTCCTTTTCACTGAATGTCCCTCCTGATACTGACTTTCTCAAGAGTCATTTTCATTCTTTATCTGTGGCCACAGAGCCCTTCCAATGATAACTCTCAAGGTATACACTCCTCCATCCAATTCTCTGGAGACCCAGTCTACCTGGAACTTGGAGTGTGAGACCGGTTCTTTAAAACGAATCTGCATTTGCCAGGTATCCGTGTAGCTTTCGCCCTCTGTAACTAATGTTATTTCAATCCACAAATATTTGAGCATGACTTTGGAGTGCTCCATTTGCGAGGTCTAAACCACCTGCACATTGCCGTATCAGGAGGGATACGAGAGCACCCAGATGACATATTGGTTTCTTTCTATAATTCGGAAGAAGTCCCTGTGCTCATTCACTGACTTATCCATAACTACAGCTCATATTCTCTTTTAGAGAATGCTTGGAACAAGCATAAGAAACGATCAGGAAAGACTGTATAACCAATCTGCTCCTTTCCACATTACTCATCATCTCAGCCTCTCTTGAGCAAAAAATATTTGCTGCATAAATCAGACATGCAGTCTCTGTCATTGAGCTAAAGAAAGAAAGAAAGAAGAAGCTATTACTTGGGCCTACTATCAACTCGTGTATGTTTAACCTCTGCATCTAATATGAATATTGTTAGGCTGGGTTTTGCAACCAAGAGATCACTTCCCATTTTTCTAGGAGTTCGTGCATGTGTACAAATGGATTTACTCACAAAGAGGATATGTTTTTCTTTCTGAAGAATAATTTCATTCTGAAGTGGGTAGGAAAAAAACAGTTGCCTTTGTTTTGTCCACTGATTCTATCCTTTCAGACCTTAATGAAATAGATCAGTGGCACCTCTGGAAATTGCTGAATGGCCGCAGTAACTACCATTCCTCTGTGTTAAAAGAGGTTAAACTGCCCAAAGACATAATTTCAAGTCTTAATTGAATGCTAGCAACTGAACCATGAGCCAGGATCCCTGAAGAATGGTGACGTTCTCTGTGGGCTTCACACAATGGGAATGCGTGGGTAGATGCCATCTGCAGCTCCGGGGTGGGGAAACAAAAAGACATTTGAGGAAGAGGGGATTTCTTCCAGATATGATATAATGGGAAAGATCTGAAAGTCATCCATCATGCCCGTGACATACATCACACCCAACAACAGCCAAAAGCCACGAGATGTCACGTACCGCCTGCAGCGTGTCAGGCCTCCTGGCATCAGCACTTTTGTGCATCCTGTCCCTGCATTGGGTGGGGGGGCAAGAATGCCTCCGCCCGCCCCCGCTCCATCGTTTGCTAATGCGGGCTTCATTATCTCACACCCCAGCCGGGCCCGGGACACATTCATCCGGTGACAGGGGGTGACAATCAGAGCTGAGCGGGGTGGCCAGTGCCACCAGATGTTGCTGAAGCTCATTAGTTGGGCTTGCACCAGCACCCAGTCCGAGGGGGTCCGAACAGTGCGGTCCAGGCAAGGACGCACAGCCTCTGGGAAGCTCCGGTGCCGGCAGCTGCTCAGAGACACAGAGATGAGGCCGCCGCGCTTCCATCCACTTCTTTTCGTTGTCCTTACAGGGCTTTCACGTCATTCTCTTGAAATATCAAATTCAGATTGGGTTAAGATGAGCAAGAAAAATAGATAAGCTATGTTTTCATATCGCTGCATGATAGCAACCTGTCGCTTCCATCCCAGAGTTGCTCTTTAATTTTAAAGTAACACATGGCACATAGACACACACACACATTTAACATTAGAACGAGTTGTCATTAAATTTGTATTATGTTCTCTTGCTTTGACTTCTTTATACTCTTCGTTTTTATTTCATCTTCCCAACAAAATGGCAGAGGCCATGGATAGTGGTGCCCTTTGGCCCTCACAAGACCTAAGTCAATATTAAATGCACACTCGCTGCTTGATGATTGGTCAGTGGGGTTTAAAAGGGTTTGTTTTTTCTTTAGTTCCTAGTATTTCCAAAGACTATGCAGAAAACTGAAGACAACATGAAGAGTAAAAAAAAAACAAAAACAAACAAACAAAAAAAGGTTGGATATTATTAACTTAGACCATATTAAAGAAATATAAAGCTAAGCAGTTAAATTTTATTACTTGAATGGAGGTTATTAGTAGTCTGAAATTCTAGGCTCATTCAGAATGATTTATAGGTTAATATCCTAAAAATTGTGCCAACACTTGATGTTCTTGTCTTGTTTATACCGCAACATAAATAGCCCACTTGCAGGTCTATCTAGGTGACTCTATTGCTAATTCATAGAGATCCATAAAATCTACAAATAAAGGGCAGTTCTCCAGAGCTATAATCTGTTTGAGTGCAAAGTAATTGGGACATTGGGACTCTTGTTACCTGAATGAATTTGGAAACAACCCTAGGATAATAGCAACCATATCCTGAAGCTGGCACTTCAAGTTTATCTGGGAAAAATCCATGTAATCTCGACATTATGTACTGTTTTCATGTCTATTCTAATATCTTTTGAATATGTCCATATTAATTACTTCTTCCTAGATTTTATCTATTCTTGTTTCTTCTAATATTATGTGAATCTTAACCACACACACAAAAAGAGTTCATTTATATTGTGGCCAAGTCATTGTATCCATTCTAGAGTCTATTCCTTCTTTTGAGTTCCAGAGCTTGGTACCATTTTAATATTGTATTGCATCCTGAAACAACTTTTATTCTGGATGTTGACGCAATAAAAAGTATTTCATATTTATCTCGTGTACCCATGCTGGAGATGACCTGATGGGAATGACAGATTCTTATTCTGTTTGATGGAAACTTTCCATTGAGTTCCAATTTATAAATTGTGGACCAAAATGTGGGTTGGGAAAGGTGAGAGAATGAAATCAAGTGCATGATGATTAATAATTATTAAGAACAAGTTGATGTTTTTTAACACAATGAAAGTAGTGTGTCTAACCCAATTCTTAAACTCCAAGTCAAACAAAAAATATGAACCTGAGGACAATAAAGATTTACTTGATGTAGATTTCTTGTAAATTGTGTTTTCTTGTTAGATTTAAACTATCAATAACTAGATTAAATGCAAGCAAGAGATTATGCTGAAAGAAATTAATCAGCACTTTTAAATATCTGTTCCTATGATCAGGCACTTGGAGACTGACATTCTAGGTTTGCTGAGTAGAGCTTTTGGGTGAATTCATCAGAAAGCTGTATATGAAACAGTAACCTACTCACTACACATAAAGTGAGAAGATATTCTGTCTTGAATATATCGACTCTTCTGAGTGGCCTTCACTGACATTCCTATAGTGGCCAAGCTCCCTCACTTTTGGCTGCGATGACTTTGATCATTTATTACATTATGGGATTTGCACATTTGTCTGATTTTCCCTCTCCCCCACTGGTTTATCTTGAGCAGGACAAGGACTTTGCTACTTTGGTCCCTTCAGCATTTCTAGCATTTTACGTAATGCCTGATGCTCAAAAAAGTATGTTAAAAAGGTTTGAATATGTATGAAATACACGTGTTCTTTTGGAAGCAAATAAAAGAAGAACACCAAGAAGGCTATGCATGTGTGTAATTAGGATCTTAGAATGTCAGTTGTAATATAAAATATTTCACTCAAATCGAGTGCTTTACACAGAACATTTTAGTATGCATTGCACAAATAATCGTTTTCAGTGAATCACTTTCAATAAGTACTTTTTCATAGAGCAAATGAAAAGGGAGTGAGAAAGAGGGTTATAGACAAAACATAGTAAAGCTTTATGATTAAAATTTCTGAGATCCTCAAGGTATTATTCCATGACTCAAGAAATAAAGGTCCTAAAATCAATTAAATGAAACCAAGTTCAGTATATTGTATTCAATACTTAGATTTTTTGAATTTTATATAATGTTTATGTTTGCCAAAAGAATGAATTATTTATGCCTTGGATGTGCTGAAAGTAAGCAACTACAGTGATGAATGGGGAGATTTTCTTAATCACAGAGAGTAGCACATATACTATTTTAAAAGTTTCAGCAAATGTGCATAATTTTAGAATAACTTATAATAAATTAAAAACAATGTGAAATTTTGGTACATGGCAAACCTCTAATTCTAGTCAGCTCTAAATGCATAGATGGAAATGTTGAGAAAAGCGGAAAGTCTGTTCCATAATAAAAGATTTTAGTTGTTGAAAAGTCTTTCTTCTAGGGGCACTTCAGACAAACTAAAAACAAAACAAAACAAAACAAAAAAAAAACAAAGACAAAACAACAACAACAACAAAACCCAATGGATGATTCCAAAAGCTTAAGAATTCACACTTCTTACCAATTGTCTAAGACATTCCACTTCAGCTTACAACTACCACAGCTATCTGACTTCAACAACCAAACAACTAACTCAGACAACTGGCAAAAGACCAAATTTACACAGTCCCAAACCCAAGAATAATGTGTTTTAAAAATTGTGCACGATGTCACTCTAGAATTCTCTCTTCCCCTGAAACTGGCCACTGGAGATATTCTGTTGGTACAGATCCTGATATATTTTCTTACATCTCGGGCTGATTTTGTGGGTGTTTAGAGTGGTCTGGCAGATATCCAGCTCAATTCAGGGGACCAATTGGAACAGGGTCCCCTGCTCCTGTGCCATCTTGTTCCTCCCCCTATGTCTAAAATTTTCTCTTTGAGGGAAGACCAAAAAAGAACATGGCAGCTCTTACCTTTCTTTAAGCAAAATTATTTAATTTTTTGCAAAAAGGAATATACATTTGCATGAGTCAAACAACAAAATGTCCCAAAGGTATGTAGCAAATTGCCCCCTTCCCTCACAAAGTTTTTTTGGAGTTGGTTTCCCAGTTTCACCAAGAAATAAATGTGCCTTGTTATTTTCTGTTTCACATCTCGCTCTTTGGAGTTTCTAGGAAGAGGTGTTTATGGAGCAATGTTCATCCTAGAAGTTAAGGGTCAAATGGGGGGAGGGGTAGGCGGGGGGTAAGGAAATGTTGATTATTTATTTATTTATTTATTTCCCCCCCCCCCAATGTTGGCCTCCCCATTGTATTCAGTGCTCCTATCTGGCTGCCCGATTGAGAACTTTCTGTATCATTTCAAATCCTAAAAAGGAAAATTCTTCCATTGACCTTGCCCTTTTGCCAGGGGCACTGGTTCTGCTGTAGTCATCAATGCCAAAGCTCTTCAAAGACTAATCCACACTCATCACCACTGTGTCTCCACCACCACATACTCACTCCTTGATTCTGTGAAATCTCATTTCTATACCACAACCTCTGCCCCCACCCCACCCCCAACACACACCCCATATACACATGCACACACATGGATTTCAGGGTAATTTCTCTTTCCGGGGTCACTATGACCTCCCGGTCATCCTAACCAACAGTGTCTGTCCATCAGGCTGGCAGCTCCCCAGACCTCTCCCTCGCTCCCTCCATGCAGTTCCTTCCTTGGGGAGGCTCTTACTGCCCAAACCGGCTTCCTTCTCCTGGCCTCAGGATACTGCTGGCTTCCTTCCCTTTTTGTTGATTGCATTCTGTCTTCTTCCCCTTTTTGTTGATTTTAGAGCTCTCTGCCTTTTATTTTATCATTCATTCATTCATTCATTCTTTGCTCTAAAGCCTCTCTTTCCCATCCTATCCCATCCACTATTGCTTCTTTGCAAGATAATACAAAAATCTCCTGTTGGATTTTTATCTCTCTCTCTGGAATGCTAGTTATGGCCCTCTCCAGGGCTCCTGATTGTCCCACTGCTATCTCAATGTCTACTAACCTCCATTCTATTTCCTAAACCAGTGCTTCTCCATGCAAGGTGATCTTGATGACGCCCTGCCTCCCCGCTCCATGCACCCGTCCCCAGCATGCCTCCAGGAACCTTTCACAATGTCTGAGGACACTGTCACACTGTGGAGGGGTGTTTCTAGCCTCTAGTGGGTGGAAGCCACAGCTGGTGCTAACCATCCTGCAGCATACAGGACAGCCCACAAGAAAGACTTGTCTAGCCTCCCAATATAATAGTGTCCAAGCTGAAATGCTGCCCTCATCTACTGACACTTCCCCATTTCTGCACTAAGTCCCTCTAGCAGAATGAATTGGATTTAATCCTGGGTTGTTGTCCTTCTGTTTACTTCATGCTTCCCACTCCACTTAATAGGTAGAGCTTCACTTGGGTTTTTTCCTTGGAAATTTTTGTCCATTAATCATTTCCTTCATTCCAACTACCACCATCATTGCGTGCATGCACTTGGGTAAAAATGTATATGTTTCACCAGTCTTAATGGCTCAAGTTTCTTTTCCCTCCTACCCTTACACACTGCTGCTAAATTAAATGTCCTCAAATACTGTTTTGAGGACACCTTTCTGGAACCTCCCTGTTCTAGGAGTCTTTAACAGTTGGGCCCCTACTGCCCTTCCTCCTGTGCTCTGTGTGAACTTTCCATTCCAGCCAAGTTGGCCTGCTCATGATTCCACTTTTTGTTCTAAATGTCATAACCAGTTAAATAATTCCACGATATTAGTAGTTCTACTAGAGAGCAAAGTAGTTCATTAATTAACTATCAATGTAAACTGATTCATCATTTGGAAGTTTCTATCCCAAACATCTCAGAATATATCTAAGGATTGCAGAGCCAGGGAATCGGCTCTAATCTCTGCCCCTTAGTAGGCTGAGCAAGTTATATGCCACTTACTAATTAGGCCTATTTCCTCACCAGTAAAATGGGCTAACAAAAATGCTTACCACATAGGGCTGCCATGGAATTTAGAATAGTCCCACCATCTAATAAGCACTACACAATTATTAATCATTACTCCAAAAGAAAAGAGTGCTATACTATTTCCTTTATAAACCCGTATGCGAAGACCAGTACTGATGCATGGTGTCAATAATATCATTGTGCCTACTGGTGTGACAGCAAAGTGACACACCCTCTAATGCACTAAATTTGTTTGCTCAGTTGCTGAGTATTTTCTGGAAACACCATCCACCAGATATTTATGCATATTGTTTTTCTGAGAAGCCCTAAAAGATTCTGGAAACCTAAAAATGGCTACAAGATGCAAAACCTCAATATACATGCTATTCCCAGGACAGAAGTTCTCTGTGTGGTCAGAGTTGTCAAGTGTCTGAAGTTCAGTGTTCCACTTGTTCTCTATTAATTCATGTGGGGCTCTGATTTACTTGGGGAAACTGTAAAAAGCAATTAAGAGCAAACCAGACCCAAGAATAAAGGACAGGCTCTCTTTCTCTCCTTTCTATCCTTTCCCAGAGTCTCGATATTTTGCAGTGTAGCTCCCCATGGGTGGGTAGGGAGGTGGAGCGATTTGTAAGGAATTTATTTTGAAATTAGAGGGGGTGGGAGAACCTGCATTTCTCCCCTAAACCCCGCGTCTGCTTTTCAGAGTTGCTGTTGTCATCCTGTTCTTTCGTCTCCTTCCCCTAGGTGGTCTTTCTCCCCGGAGTGGTGGTAGGAGCAGGGAATGCTGAACAGATGGGACCATGTGGATAAGTAGCTACAAGACTTTATCTCCTGGTGTACAAGCTCCAGATAGCCATTTTATTTTGCAACTCGAATTCTTCCCTTTTGCGATCCCCTCTGTGCAGTATCCAACTCTTCCCAACTCCTCTCTCAACCACCAACCCCTAAGTGGAGCTAGTAGAACAAGTGAGGATCTGCCTGTGATTACTGCTTAATTCATTTGCATGTGGATGTTCTCATTATAATGTCATTAGCATGGGGAGGGAGTCCGGTTGCCAGAGCAACCAGGAGTGGGGCAGGTGCAGTTCATCCTCAAATGGATTCTCGGCTCCATTTGGTCAAACTCCACCTGTATTCCTGGCTCTTACCACTCTGGTGGTTGCCAGAATGAAAACATTCCGCAGCTTTACCCTCTTTATTTTGGCTGTGTCTCTGGAATTTCTTGGTAACCTGTACAGTTCTGCCTGGTTTTAGAACTCCCTTTATTTTAATGTGCCACGCATGGGGACTTCAGCTTCTAGTCTGTGCTCTCCAGTACGGGAGCCATTGGCTACATGTTGCCGTTGACCCCTTGGAATGGGATTAGTAGGAACTGAGGTGCGCTATAGGGTAATATACACAAAGGTCTTCAAAGACTTATTATGAAAAAAAGAAAAGAGTGGAATTATCTCAATAAACTTCTGAATTTTGAATACATGTTGAAATGGAAATATTTCAGGTATATGGGGGCTAAATAAAAATATTATTGAAGTTCATTTTACCTAGCTCTTCCTATTTTTAAAAGATGGTCACTAGAACATTTAGAATAACAGGTGTGCCCCACATGGATGTTCCATATCATATTTTTATGGACAGTACTGTCCTTGGTAATAGAACCTCCTTTGCAGTCTTCCCACTATAAATACTGCTTTCTCAATTTTTAGAGAATTTACAATAGCTGTCATTCAACTCAGAGCTTCCACCCCTAATTCTTTCTGGATTGCTAAGCAATTTACTTATTTTAGCCATCATTTCATAAATGTTCTTAGAGGCAAAGGAATTCCATTTTTCCATCAACAAAGGAATTTCCCCCTAAGCAATGCTGATAAATGGTTAACCCAGGTCTGCTTGAGTCTTTCCTCATGGGCCACTATTTCACAGAACATCAGATAGAAAAACAAAAACAAAAACAAAAACAGAAAATTATAAGAAGGTTTTGTTTGTTTGTTTTTTCATACTGACAAGAAATCTGTTTCCTTATAAGAGCTACCTGCTGATCTTAGTTCTGCCCTTAGAACAAAATAGAGTAAGGGTCCTCTTCTACATGACAGTCCTCCATTTCCTTGAAGACAGCTTTCATGGTCTGCCAAGCTAAGCTCCTCTTTGTTAAACATTACCCACTCTCCTCAACAATTTCTCACAAGTTATGGCCTCAAGGCTCAACCATCAACCATCTTTGTTGCCCTCCTCCTGATTTTTGTCATTTGTCAATGTCCCTGTAAATATGTGGAATCCAAAAAGGGACATCCAACTCCAGATGTGGTGCACGCCATGTAGAAGACAGTAAGACTGTTGCATCTCTTCATCTGGATACAGAGCTTGGGTTATTTAGGCTAAGACCACATTTGTTTTATCATCTTCTCTATTACATGGTGGACACATGTTGAGCTTTTCATCCACTAACCCTAACAGCTCTTTCTTCACATAAACTGGCATGAGGTCGTAGCTTCTTTATCCCAAATTTACAAAATTGATTTTTTAAAAATGCAAACCTAAAAAAAAAAAAATTGAAATCTGAGACATTATGTTTATCTCAGTAAAATTTTACTTTGCAAGGGCTTTATTCTGCAGTTCTAGTATACCAAGATTATTTAAAATCTGGTTTCTGCTCAGTAAATTAGCTGTTCTCCTCAGTTGTGTACCAGAGACATGATAAGCTTGCTTTGGTTTTCACCTTATCACTGATGAGTATGTTGAACAGGACAGAGCCATCTTGTACATTAAGACATGAGAAATCTTACTAACTGTCCTTCTGAAATTCAGATACACTGTGGTGTTATGTGATCAAATTATTCCATCAGAAAAGAAGAGCTGACAACATGATTTACTTGTGTGCCTACTATGTGTCATTTTCTAGGCACTGAGGTATGACGAGTTTAGTGAAACAATTCTTCTGCCTAATAATAGCCTCTTCCATTACTTTATGTTCCCAAACTATATTTTTAAGAATTTGTTAGCACTGTTATGACATTTACCCAGATATCATTGTTAATTTGACTGGTTTGTAACTTCTGGAGTCCAACCTTTCCAGTTTGCAAATAACAGAACGCTATTTGTCGCTTGCCACTTTTTTTTTTATCATATCCCATTCATTCACAGGGTGTCTTAAAGATTATCAACCAAGACTCTGCAATCATACCTGTAAGTTATTTTATTTTCCGGGGAAAGAACTGAATGGTACTTGAAAAGTTATAGTTACTTAAGTTGCTCTCTCTTCTCTCTTCCCCCATCTGGGGAAACTGTATCTGCATTCATTATCACTGTGACCTACCATCTAACACAGGGCTTAATTGTTGACTGTATAAATTTTCAAACTTTTCCCCTTCCTGTTCCATTTTAAAAACCTATCTCTTCATTTCAGTGAAAAAGAAGGAAAATTAAGCTAAATAGATTGTCTTCTTTTTTATTTTTAATATTAAAGCATCTTTCCCCAGGCATGATCAACAGATCAGTCCCTTATCCATTTTACAAAGGCAAAAGATACCCTTCTTTTTTTTATATATGTATGTGCAATTTTCATGAAGATAATGACCCTAGATTCCAGGAGGCTCTCTTGCTTTCTATATCTGGGTTTGTTACTGGATCGTTTGGAGATTTTGTATACTTGTTTTCCCCTTTTGTACTACGTTGCTAACTTACAAAGTTGTGAAAACATAGCCAACTAAAATGAACAATTTATAAAAATTGTCATCAGATTTCTATAAAAATCAGTTCAATTTCCAATGTAGGACTGATCTTTTTTTTTTTTTTTTTTGGTAGCTTCTGCAGTAGCGTATAATCTCTAGGCAGTAACACATTTTATTGAATGGACCAATAAAATATTACTAAACTAATTATTCATTTAATTCCAAGCTTAATGTTTATTCCTTGACCTATATTTTATATATGGACATGCCACAGTGGTTGGCAATAGCTGTATGGTGATAAGGGTCTAGTGCCTTACATGGAGCTCTTTTGTATAGCGATGCTAGGAAGTCCCAGAGGAAAAGTTCTCAATCCCTGCTTTTGAAGAAGAGAATTGATAAACTGTTACTATCTATGTTTCCAAAATGTAAATGATATGTAATTGGATGAATCGTGAAAGTTACCATAACCTATGAGTTTAGGGTTCTGCATTTATAAATGTTACATCCACACTTACATTGTATCTACTCATGTTATGAGAAGGCAAACTGTGAAAGAGTAATTTGGCTAATTCAGTCAAAATTATCATATCAATCATTTGGGTATTTTAGAAGAAAGTTTTAAATGCCCAAATTATGGAAATAACTACTTTATTTCTCCATTCCCTTTTACTTTGTGCATATGAAGAGATAATCTGATAGTCTATTTTTTTTTTTTATTCTTAGAAAAAGATAGCATATAAAACTGGGAACCACCCAATATAATCACTGAAACCTTGCACAATTTTGCATCTGGCTTCTTTTGATAAATATTATCTTCTCATTTTTGCAGCAATTTTTCAAAAACAAAGAGCGTCTTTTTCCAAAGTTATTTGTCAGTATAATGCAAATTAAAAATTGAAGCATAATATTGTAGCTTCTTTCCTTATAACTTGGCAAAAACTGCCTTGAATTGAATTGGATTATACTGGTTTACTTAACTCAGTTAAAATCAGTAAACATAAAAGAAAGTGGATACTGATGTTAATTTTATTCATGTCTCAGATTTACAATAACCTCAAATTATTTTGTTTGATTTGTTTCTCCACCAATAATTTAGTTTAATTTATCACTATACACAATCTGAATAGGTTATCAAAGTATTGAAATTTATAATTCTTTCAGGAAACCTGTGATTCTGAGAGTGTCCTTGTTTTTGCACCCAATGAAAGATTTTGTGCAACCTGCAAGAAAATTTTCTAACCAAAAGATAGCAGTGGATTGACTAATTAAAAATGCATCCATCTGTTGGCTTGCTTATTGCCTTGCTTTTTGAAACATGCAGATCTAAGTGGGTTGTTTTATTTATGAAGACCCTCTAACTGTGAGAGTTATGAATTCATAAGCTTGCATTCACAAACACAATAAAGGTTAACATGATAACAGAAGTTAACTATATGGAGCATTTTATCTCATATGGTTGAATATTGAAATATGTGATTTTGAAGACCAGAGCTTTTTTTGTGGTTAAGATACAAAATACGTTTTAACTAGTCTCCTTATCGAATTTTTACAGAGAATAAAAGGATTTACACCCAGAAATATCTAGCTACATGTAACCCACTCGATGTTTGCTTTGTTTTTGAATGGCAGGAAATTATTTTGAAGTTATTGAATATGAAGCTTTATTCTTCCCCAAGGAAAAAGTGTGAAAGTTGCTAGACCTAGGATTATATTATTTTAGAGTTTAAAGGAACCAGCATGGTGATCTAGTTGGAAACTGAGGCTTCCAGAGAGACAATACTTATCCAAAATCAAACAATCCAGGACTCTTGCTTTCTAATTCCACATTCCATTCATTGTTTGACATGTGTTTGTAGCCCCCTGAGCTAAATGTTTGATTTCCATGCTCTGTTTTGTTATATCATAAGCAGATCCCATACTCCACTAATTAAGATTTGGTCATCTGTGTTTGAGAGAGAGCACTTTTGACTGATAGCGGTGTTTTGATGTAAATTTCAGGTAGAGGAAAAAAGTTATGGCTCACACTTTGTGATAGTCATTCAAAAAAACCAGTTTGTACACAAGCAACCACATATTGCAACAGATGAAGCCTAACATATAAATTATCTTAATATAAAAAAGGATTAATCTCTGCAAGAGATGGTCCACATGAGGAAGACAATTCATGGAGGACTCACAGTGAGTCCAGTTCTGAACTTAAGACTGATAACCAATCGAAATAGTAATGGTTGGCAGAGAAGTACTTGTGAGGCTCTTTAAAAACATCTAGATGAAAAAAAAAATCTAGACAATTAAATTGAATTATAAAAATACAGTGAAATTTTAAAAAAATGGCTTACCACAGTTATCTAGCAGCTCATTCATGGAACACCAAGTTAACATACCATACTTTTATTTTATTTTATTTAAGATTTTATTTATTTATTTGTCAGAGAGAGAGAGCACAGGCAGACAGAGTGGCAGGCAGAGGCAGAGGGAGAAGCAGGCTCCCCGCGGAGCAAGGAGCCCGATGTGGGACTCGATCCCAGGATGCTGGGATCATGACCTGAGCCGAAGGCAGCTGCTTAACCAACTGAGCCACCCAGGCATCCCTAACATACCATACTTTTAACAATAAACAATTGTTTTGTGCCAGGCACTATGTTTATGGTAATATGCAGAATATCTCAATCCCTGTAACAGTCCTGAAACAAGCACTGTTATTAGCTCCATTTTACAGATGAAGAGACTGAGACTCTCACTAGGGCATGCATTTCTCTCCTAGAATGTGATAAATGTAAAGAGAATGATTGTGTTTGAGATGAAGAACAGAAAATATGAGAACTGACCTGATGCTGAATGCCAGAGGGACAGGTAGTGTCCTTTAAGTAAATGGCACCATTTCCTGCTTTAGCTAGAAAATGCATAATTTATATTTGTGTCTCAATGAAGTTAGAAGTCACAGGCCACCATCAGTCAAGGTTACTCTCAAATGGTCAAAACCTTGCATGTTGAATCTGTATAATGGGTCTACTATGCTGTACCATGAAGAAATATATATTGTTCAATGCTTAATTCTGACAATAGTTTCAATAGGTCAACAAATTCTGAGTAATCTTTGATTCTTGAAAAAAAAAAGTGGAAATAAGGGGAAATGACTTTAAAGTAATCATTTCTCTAAAGCTCATTTTAATCACCAATTTGAACTTTCTAAGCCATCTAATTTTTAAGCGCCCTTGCTAACAACTAGCAAACTATTTGTGCTTGTTTGGGGTTTTACTCCTCTCTTTGTTGGGAGCAAATAGTCAGCTAACAAAAAAGCCAATGTCAGTGGCTTTTGGGGACAATCTTCAAACTCCTGAAATCACAAGTTGACTGTGAAGACAATGGAGAATGTCATTAGATACTCTGTTTACAGAAGTGGGCACATTTGTCCAATATGGTACAACATAAGGCCATTCATTTGGGTTTGGCAGCAAGCAAGTAATTGTGTGAAAATCTACATCTCTTCCCCAAATGGCTTAATGAATGGCCCTCATAAGGAGAGTCAATGCAAATCTTACGTGGTCACAAAGAAGTAAACCTTCAAAAGTTTCAGGAAAATTTTTACCATCAGCTGGCTCAGTTTTATCTCATAAATTAATTGCACCCTGATTTAGTTATGAGTACACAAACGGAAATCACCTCTCAATTCACAGTATAACTACCTACTGAAATTAATTTTTATGGTTATTATTTCCCCAAATTAAATACACTGAACAGAAAAGGAAAAATGTATGTTTTCCATGGTGAAAAAAGAACTAAGGAGAAATTCAATATTAGAGACTTAAAAGAAAATCAATAACTTATTTTGAGGTTTAAAGAGGTGATTTTATACAGGTGCCAATTTTTCAGGAGTTTATTTTTTTTTCTTAAACACTCAACCATTCTTTTCCCACTTCCCCATATAAATTGCTTTTATTTTGAGTTAGAAGGTGAGATGGTATTACATGAAGATATATTCTTTAGGGATAATGAACTCCAGCGGCATACCAAAAGTATTTCTGGGTTTGTGCGAGTTTATGCCTACAGGTGTGCATAAATGTGTGTAATATTTGTACAGATAGTTCCCAGATACACTTTGTATCAAAATATACCAAATCAACCCACACTAAATTCTAAAGAGCAATATTATTTTGGCATTATCTTACTATGTAGACAATTTACTAAAAGCTTTCTTTCTGTCTACAACCACCTGTAATTTATTGGGGGTTCTCAGAGCTTTAAAATATTAATTCCCAGTATTACTTCATTTGTTCTCACCAATTTCATCATTTTGAAAATTAATCAACTGTCAAAAAAGTTGAACTCTAAGTGTTATTAGATTTAAATTATGCATGTGTATTTTATCAGAACACGAGGTACAAAATATATTACAGAATTATATACAGGTAAATTATCTTTGAAGAATATCTATATAAACTGAGAATAATCAATAATAGGGCTTTAGTTTTAAAAGTTAAAGGCTGCTATCTTTGCTACTCTTCAGGTGTGTGTATGTGTGTGTGTGTGTGTGCGCACGCACATAATTTCCCAGAATTCTTTACATTTAAACTTGTTCAATTTTTAGCCTAAGTGCCAGAAGAAGCACTGTTTTTTGAAGACTAACTATGTTCAGACCAAAAAAAAAAATCACAAAATTATTTTCTTAGCAATTATTAGTTTTACACCCAACAGGTTTAAGGCGCTGGAAAATCAAACATTTGCCGAACATTCCCCATGGATTTGCCAAGCATCTGTGTTAACATCCCAAAAAAACTCCAGTGTTATAAAGTTATTTACCCAGGTTTATTGGTTATACTATTGCCCCTGAACAACTTCCACTTGCCTTTTGCCTGGTAGAAGAGAAACCCAATTGTTAAAAGCAACAATGCTCCCAGACGGCAAAAAAATTTATATATAAGATGATAAATGATAATATTCAAATTTATATCATTCACACTTTTTCCTTTTACAGTTTCTTACCTCCAGTACAACAAAAATAAAATCAGAACATAATAAACCTTGACTACAGCTAATAACAAAAGTACAATACGTTACAAAGGTAAAATGTATATAATCTTTGGGTGACTTGTACCTCAGTTGAAACACAGACAACTATATTTCATTTCCTGAGACAAGGTGAAAATTAATCTGTTTATTTTTAGAGAACATCAGGGCTCCGAGTGATTTTAACATAAACCTGGAACATTTTGTTTAAAGATCCTGCAATTTTAGTGGATCAGGAAAATTATGTCAAATTTGAGAGACTCTTATAATCAGAATGCAGAAGGCACCAAATAAAAACAAGGTGATTAAAATAAGGCCTACAACTTAATTCAGGGTGTCTTTCTAGAGATCCAAGTTTTCATTTATGCTGATGCCCCTATCTGACTTTTCGGGGAAGTAATCTACTGTGCAAACAGAAAGGTCCCCACGGTGTGGGTTCATATTATCAGATGCAACCTCCTTCCAATATTATGACATTAAATCGTGCAGGATGCAAGCCCCACAGAGTCAGAAGCAGAACATCCCTCCAGTTACTCTCCTATTAGCAAAAACAAATATTTCTAGGCCATTTTGATGAAGAGATGTTAGTACTTACAAGTAGGCTTAGAATCAGTCAGTCCAGGAAAGGGGAAGCTAGACACATCTGATCACTCACACTAGGAGAGAAACCCGTCTGTTCTTGGATTCCAAACCCCGGATAAAATTCAGCATGGGTGTTTTCTTCTTTGCATTCACAAGCCTTGGAATGCTGACCTCCCGGGGTGATTTTCCATCACATTGATGCTGATGCTACAGATGTGGGGGTTTGGTATATATGTTTGCATTTTTGCATGTGTTTGAGAAAGCAGTTTCTGAAGGGCTCTGGACCCAAACTCCCCCACCGGTACCCTCCTACCCCCAGCTTTCCAAGAAGAATTGGTTATATCCCCCCTACCTTTTCCATCTAAATGTGGTGCTGGGCCTCAGGAGGCCTTGGCACACAAAGCTTCTCTCCAACGCTGTCACTTGACTGACAGTAAAAAGGTTGCAGGAAGATGGACAGCTGGGTGTAGGTGGACACGGAAAAACACAACAACAGGGAGCCGAGCAGATTCAGTCAGAACACAGCAAGAGGAAGGTTCTAAATCACAGACATGTCCAGACTTAGAAGGCTCTAGGATCTCTAAAACCAGCTAATCTTAATTTTAATTGAAGCCAAGTCTTTAAAACAGCACCCAGCGTTATAAGCAAATCTGTAATACATAAATACATATCGTGAAGTGCCCAGAGTATATTGCTAAAGACAGATGTAAGTGGAAAGACCCAAAGCATCCTAAATTTTCTTATTACCTTTGCAGGGATGTCTGCATTGCATATTAAGTTCTGCGAGTCACTTAACCGGGTGGCCTGCTAAGCAGTATGGGTACAAGTAGGCATTTATCAAAGTGTTTCAAATGATAACATTCCATCTGAAAACTATAAAAGTTTCAGATGAGACCATAATGAGACACACAGAGGAAATGGGGCCCACCTTTACTGAGCTGCAGTCAACTGACCACTTAATGGAAAAGACTTGATTAATATCCTGCCAATGTTCAACTACCTCTGATAGGTGTCTAGTTATATAAATAGGCAGGTTGACATTGCAGCGATGGGACCTCACTCTAAAAGTTAATGTATGTTGGAATCTTTCTCATAATCACCTGTGCATGTTTTGATTCAAATTTGTTTTAATTCAGAACTGCAAGAGAGAAAGCTGACATACTTAAAAGTGATGACATATTTTAAAATGACAATATACATAAATTATCCCACACATTAATCCTGAATATCAGAGTGAAGCATCATGTCTCAGGAGATAAGCCCTGTGGTATTTGCAATGTACTAGTATTCTCTACCGAAGGAATATTTATTCCAAATTGGCACCAACTCCACCCCCAATCCAACTGGAGACGGTTAAGGGGTGCTGTTCTCAGAAGGCTACTTGCACCAGTTTAATAAATCTCATGGAAATACCATTATCTGTATTTTCATGCTTAATTTTTAACTCTTTCTCTCATTATCCAGAAAAAAAAAAGCCGGGGATGCGTATACATAGAATTTAATAAGAGGAAAAACAAGTTGTTGAATTGATGGACTTTAAATGTCACTTTGAGTCAAACGACCCATTACTAACTGAATTATTTTATTACAAACTGAATTCTTTTACTCCTTCCTTCAGATAACTCATTGTTTGCCTGAACTCATACCAGTTTATTTGTGCAGATAGTGAAGGTCTAAGAAAAAAGTGATTCTACATATAACTTAGTGGAAGATAATATATACTTTCCTCCATCACATACAACCTTATGCATACACTCCTGGGCTAACACTTATTTTATAGAAATTCTTCATTGTTTTTCCACATCATATATCCAGAATGCCCCCCAATAATGCTAGTTCTAACTAACCCATGTTCATGAATTTCACTTTTGTATTTCTTTATAGAGGGATTTTATTTTATAGAGGGATTTTATTCATGTTCAATTGATTTCAATAAGATTTCGTTAATTTACAATGGAGCTCAAGTAGTATGTACTGAAGGAAAGAGCGTCCACTATGTTTCTTGGGGTTTTGACTGAGTTTCCTTTTAGCCCTTTTAGCCCCTTTGAACAGAGTCAAGAGACGTCATCTGCTGCAGGGTAAAGGCTTTTCCTATTTACTATGTTGCATAAATGCTTAGGCTACAGAAATAATATATAAATATAATTTCCAAAGTAACATTTCCTCTGTAAATACACTTAAAAGTTTCCATTATCTAAACAAGCATTTACAGGATTTATGGTGTACAAAAGGAAATACATTATCTGTCATTTTAGACATCCTTAGGATATTCGGAAATCTTTTGAAATTACAAAATAAGTGTTTGGGACATAAATACTTGGTAAAAGCTCTAGACTATGATGGGGAAAAGGAAAGTTAGGTTTCCAAACTTACATTCTCATTATGTAGTAAATCATAAAGTATGTTCACAGTTATGTTCTTTTTCTTACAGCATTTCATTGTTATTACACATTGTTTTTCAGGGGAAAAAAGTGGGATCTTGCAGTTCTTCCATTAATTGGTTCTCTAACCAGATAATTATTTCTCTTTTAAAAATAGCTTAAAAAATGTTCCAGTTTATGTTATTCATATATATATTATCATTAGTTTTTCATTATAAAACAACTATAGTTCCTGAAGTTTTTTTTAACGATCATAAATCAATATAGCTATTAAGTAGTAAAGTATTTAATTGCTGTAACTTAAAGCCTTATGTTGGTATTTTGAGTTAGAGCAAGTGAATGGCATTTTATAGATGTCTTATTGAGTTCCAATTAAACAGCATTTTCTTTCACACCACTGAAATAAAATAGTTTCGATGTTTAACTCATGTTCCCAGTGCAGCCAAAAAACAGATGCAAATGACCTCCTCCAAATTCTCCCGAGAGAAGTTTCACTGTCTCTATACAGCGTTTAGTTCTTGGGGTCTAGAGTTGTCCCAGGACTGAACTGAGTGTCTTCCTCTCTCTCCACCTCCCTCTTGGGGGTCCCAGGGATGACAGAATGCTCCTGATGGTTTCTGCTCAGCCCCCACATCCCTGGGGGGTAGGTGTCATGCCTGGTCAGGGTTGAGAAGAAACTCCTGCCACATTAAACATGTGGTGTTTGGTATACAGTAGGCACTTGACAAATGTTTGCTAGAACGGAATTAAAATTTGAGCACAAGGCTAAAGTTTCTGAAAAGCCTTCTTCCTGGAGAACTCTTTGTCCTTTTCCATCTCAGTGACTCGGGAAGGCTTTTTTCCTGTGTCTTGCCATCACACTTCTTACTCTTGAGGACCTGAGCTTTGTGGACATTTTTCCCACTCAGTTGCCAAGGGCTAACAAGAGTCTTCTTATTTGCATCAGAAATAGCATCAAAGCCTTGACATCAAAGGATGAAATCTCCAAAAGGGTTTTCTGGAAGCTTTAGGAGGCTCGCCAAACATTGTTTCAGGTTCCATTTCAGGTAGTGGCTTCGGGTCTGTAGCATCTTCCGCACCAAGGTGGCTATCCCATTTGGCAGAGCTTCGGTTCTTCCCGATCACCAATATTTCGATTTAGTTGTGGGATTTGGGGTTCTCTGCACCTTGTTTTACTTAATTGTTTTTGAAACTATTACATTTGGAGGTAAGCACTACCTCTAGGTTCAAATCCCACTATACCATTGAGGAATGTGAGTTGAGGGTGAATTGTAACAAATCAACAATGAAGGAAGGGAAGAATTTAGAATTTATTTCCCTCCCTACCCTAGGAGTCGGTGATATAAAACATCCTCCTCTCATGGAGCACAAGACATAAATCACAGTGCCCAGTTTCCTCGTGGAAAGGAAACTTCAAGCTGAGCACATGATTTCTCACTTAATAACATTAAATTATTGATATTAAATTGGTGATATTAAATGATTAACATTAAGTGATTAACTGTTAAATAGTTATTAGTGAAATGTTATTTGAGAGTAATAACTACCTACCACGTGCCAGGCACTATACTAGATGCTCTACAAAATTCATTCAAGTTTTAGAAGAATCACATAACTACCACTCGCACACGAGGAAATTGTATCTCAGAGAGGTTAAGTAACTTACCCGCAGACACACAGCTAGTAAAAGACCAGCTGGATGTCTGTCTTGAAATTCTTGCTCTGGGCCATGGTAGAGTCCTTGCTATACTATTGGGGTTTCCATTTCATTGATAACAAGACTTAAGTCCAGAGAAGTCCAGTTAAACTCACTCAAAAAATCTAGCAGAGTGTTCAGTAAAACGCAGAGTAGTTTCATCTTCTTGTTGTTACCCCGTCTCTGGTCTTTTAAGAATTCCGTCATTGCTTACTTGCCCTCCGGTCAAAGGCCCTTTTCTCACCACTTTGGTGAAACTGGCCCTCCACTGAGAGGGAGAAATGCTGGGATATTTGGTGCTGTTTTAAAGTTAAATAGACCTCTGAAAATCAACCTTAATTCAACTTTGCATTTAAGATGTCCTTGGAAGCCCAAGTCTTTGTGGTAGGCACTGTATACACAGGGGGAAAAAAAAATCCAAATTTTTGAGGTATTCGAATACTATATTCATTAAGCTTATAAGCACATATATTTTGACACATCTCTTAATGGATTCAAAATAGTTTCAAATTCTCACAGCATTTAGGGTGTTTTACTCTGGAGTCAAGCTAATTTATTTTCTTTCTTTCTTTTTTAAGATTTTATTTATTTGGCAGAGAGAGAGAGAGAGACAGTGAGAGAGGGAACACAAGCCAGGGAGTCGGAGAGGTAGAAGCTGGCTTCCCACTGAGCAAGGAGCCTGTAAATCCCAGGACCCTGGGATCAGGACCTGAGCGGAAGGCAGATGCTTAATTTACTGAGCCATGCTAATTTATTTTCAAAGAAGGTGGTTTTAGGTACTTTCTGAGATTATGGTATTCTATTGTATGCTTATGCCACCAGTGAGTTATCAATGTGTTGTAAATTCTCTCAAATGCTTGAAAATTCTTAGGTGTTTTCCAGTAAATTGGCTTGGGGCGGGGGTGGGGGGTGGGGCAGTGTGGGAAGTTCCACACTGCTGACGGACAGGGTCACAGTCTTTTTTTTTTTTTTTCACTTCTGCCCTATTTTGGAGAGGAACCTTGCCTAGGTTGGAAGACTTTTCCTCTAGGTAGTCGCAGTGGACAGAATTTTCAGTAGCTCATTTCGGATATTCATCTCAGAAATTCTTTAAAGAGGAAGTTATAGTTCAGTTTTTCAAGTTCACATTTCTTACCTTTTGGTTCTTCAGGTTATTGGGTTGCTTTGGGGCCTGAAAAAGGAAAATGGGAAACAAAAGGGGGAGTCACTGAAAGTACCCTAGCAAATGAAGCCTTGCTTTCAGGCAGCTGTGGATGCAAAGGCTTTAATATTCAGCATGCATATCCCAGGAGAGGAAACATGGCACATGTTCTAGAAATTTCACTGTTTTTAAGGAGGCGGGCAGTCAAGTTCCCGTTCCACCACATACAACTCAAAACTCGTGCAGGGAGGCAAGCTGCACCTATTGTTTGAAAACATTTTAGACAGAATTCAAATTGCTCTTTCCTCTTTCCAGCGTTGCGCCAAATGACAGGGACCGATATTTCATCTCCTTTTCCTATAAATCTCAGGACGACACACGAAAGAAGGTTGAAGTGAATCCCTTAAAGGGACTTCGTGCAGTTACTGAAATAATTGATACATACACATACCTATAAATCCCCCCGTGCGCACTTCCCCCCTTTTTACTTGTGTGGGAACAGTAGCGACCGAAATCCACCTCCTCAGACTGTGACATTTCAGGAGGTCTTTCACCAAGAAGCCAAAATACTTGGGGCCCCGCACAAGCTGCTCCCCAGAGGCCGCCGACTCACGCAGCTCCTGCACCCAGCCTCGCCAAGCGCGCTCGGATAAAAGTTGCCCGGTTCTGAGTTCGCAAGGGCGGAGGCGGCTCTCCCACCACCGCGGACGCACGGCGGGGTGCGCGGGCCGAGGACCTGAAGCCCAGGCTGCGATCCGCTCTCTCCTCCACACCGCCCTACCCCCTCCTGTTCGATCTGGGATTCTTTTTGTTTGTTTGTTTGTTTGTTTGTTGTTTTCCAGGGACAGCAGCTACCCAGGCTACCCAGGCAGCCCTGGGAATGTTGACTGTGAGTTTCTCCTTGAGACGCGCTCTGATTCCATTTTCCGTAACCCAGCTAGCGAGAAACACGACTCCCGGGTCCTCTGCACCACCGCTCGCCACCACTCGCCACCACATCGCAGGAGGGGCCAGCGAGCGCGGGACGTGGGAGGGCGGATGAAAAGATGCCCCACGGACACACCTCCGCTGTGCGGGTAGCGGGTTGCAGCCTTTGTCCGCTCGCCCTTCCGCAGGGGCCACGCACTCCCGCGTCTGGCCGGCAGGTGGCGCGGTTGCCTCACGATAAGTTGCAGCCGGAGCGGGAAAGGCGCTTCCACCTCCCCGCGGTCGCCCACCCGCTGGGACCCTGGCTCCGGAGAAAAACCCCAGTCCTACCCAGGAGGGAGACAGAGGAGGGGCGGCCTCGGTGTGGGGGTGGGGGTGGAGGAGGAGGCCAAGTCAGGAATCGGGCCCCTTTAAACGTCGGAAGAAACGCTCCGAGTCGCGTCGGAGGTCGGTCCCGGGGCCGCCCGCAGCGTTACAGTCGCCCGGCGGCGCTCAGGTGGCTGCTCCCGCAGCCGGGACCTCTGGGGACAGACCAAGGCCCACTGGGGCCTACGTCCCCGGAGGCTGACATTGACACTCTCGGCTCCTGGGTGGGGGCAGCTGCGAGGATTCCCGCCGCTTCTGCCGTCCGCCACCGCGCCCGGGGCGCGGAGCGAGGTCCCCAGCGGCGCTCGGGAGCCGTCGGAGCGCAGAGCTGCAGCAGTCGCGCCGGGCAGCCTCAGAGCCCCCACCTGCGGGGTCTGGGCAGCAGCAGGTACCCCCGCTCCCACCTTACGCCCTTCGCTTCTGCCCCGGCGCCCGGGATTGACCAGGCCTGGTTCCCGGGACGACCCCCGGGGAGCACGCAGCCGGTTCCCTGCAGCTCGGGCCGGACTTCTCGGGGCGGCCTGTCGCGATGGGAAGTACTGTCCCGGGGCCGCGAAGAGACGCGCTGCGTGAACGCGAGGTGCAACCAGAGGGCTCTTCTCCGTGGCTAGAAAGTCCCTGGTTCCGTCTCTGGAGACGGTGACTGAGCCTTGCCTCCCGCCGGGCGCTGCCCTGGACTTTGGGGACCGATTAGGTCCCTGCTTTCCAGCCAGCTGGGGAGCCGGGGAAGAAAGACATAATCAACCACAGAACTCCCCCGAAGAGCATTGCATTTGGAGATGCGCCATAAAGACTCCAACAGGGCAAGGTAGCTGAGGGTGGCAGAGGCGGTGCGCCAGCCCCTGCGCGAGCCGCGAACGCTTCGACCCTCAGAAAAGAGCAACAGCA
Source organism: Mellivora capensis (assembly GCA_004024625.1). Classification (NCBI taxonomy): domain Eukaryota; kingdom Metazoa; phylum Chordata; class Mammalia; order Carnivora; family Mustelidae; genus Mellivora; species Mellivora capensis. Next base: position 46,550 of record PISX010004397.1, read on the forward strand.
GACATGCAAGTCAACTTTATACTTATTTTATTGCAGTAAAAGAACCTTTTCCTCCTTCTCAAAAGGCTAGTGGCGGGGAGGGGGGCGGGGGGAGGGGAGAGGGGGTTGCCAGTCTTCCTCGGATGCCCCCCAGTCGATTTCAGTCTTCGAAGCTCCTTCCGCTGCCCTAGGGCTAGACCCCTGAAGTGAGGTCCGGAGACCATGCAATCTCCCTCCGGCGGGGGCGGGAACCCGGCCGAGCTGGGTCTCGGCGGCCCCGGGAGACCGCGCGCCCTGCCGAGCCCTGAGGGGGCGGTGCCTTAGGGCGGGCTCTGCTCAGTGGGGCGGGGCTGGGCCGTCCCGTCTGCGCCACTATTGGCCACGGGCCTCGGACTGGCGGGTGAACGTCACGGGCTGGGCCCACCCCCTTGGCAATGTCTTCAGCCTGCTACACTCCTAACTTAAGCATTTATTCCACTGGGATAGAAGCGGTAGGAGCAGCGTTGGCACCGGCGAACCATGGCTGGGATTTTCTATTTCGTCCTCTTTTCGTTTCTCTTTGGGATTTGCGACGCTGTCACCGGTTCCAGGGTGTACCCCGCGAATGAAGGTAAGAGCGAGGTGGTCCTTCTGCGGTCCCGGGCAGAGAGGTGGATCTGCGGGTGAATGGGCCCCGGGAGCGCGAGGCCGGAGGGTATGAAGGGATCCCGGCGTGAGCGGTGCGCCCCGACTCCGGAGAAGGGGGCCCGGACGAGGGGATCCGCGAAGGGGAATGGGAAAGCTGCCGGGCAGCCTTCCCCCGGCGGTGATCGTGCATTCGGCTCGGCTACCCAAGTTTGTAGCGAAAGGACAAAGTTTAGTAGCATCCGCTGGCGAGCCCAGCTCCAGGCGCCCCAGGGAATACAGGAGAGCCAACACGAGGATTTAAAAAAAAAAAAAAAAAAAAGATTACTTGGATTTAGCGCTCCCTATCACTGCTCCCTACCCGGCTCGGGTCAAGGGAGGAACGAAAGCCTGGAGCTAAGTGAGTGCTTGGTGCTCCCGGTTTCCCGAGAAAGCCTTGGACCTCAGGTTTCTGCGAAGTTTGCCGAGCCCTGGGCTTCCCGGGACCGGACTGCGGGGCTTCAGCTGCGCAGCGGTCGTGGCGCCGCTCGCAGGTCACCAGTGACCTGGTTTCTGTAGCATCCGGCGTCAGACACCTTCTCCCCGCTGGGCCGCGCGCTCCGGGTGTGCGATCACTGGCCTACGGGGCCCCACTCTTTTCAGATCATCCCGAAGACCTGGGGACCCTCTGGCAAGTTAAGCGTAGTAGTTTTTGCTTTTTGCTCCCAGAACTATTCACTGGGTTAGTTTGGATGGAACGCGCTGGACCCGTTTGGACGCTGTTTTCTGCGTGTCTCTTCGGACGTGTTGGAAAGATTGTGTGTGTTTCTGTGTAGGGGAGGTGGGTGTTGATCATTTCGTTTCTGATGGTCTCAGAGAAAGGCGAATTGAATGTGTATGTGTGTGCGTGTGTGTCAGCTTGAGTCTGTGTGTGTACGCGCGCGTGTGTGTGGGTGCGCGGGTGCCTGCGTGGACGCGGACGATTGTGTGCCTCTGCGTGAGTGCCCTGATTGTGTTGTGACTGTGTTCGGTGCTGCTTGTGCTCGAATCGGTGTGCATCTAGCATTGCACCCGTCTCGTCGACTCTTTCACAGCACACTCCTCCGCCCCCCTTGCCCCCCCCTCCCCCGTCCTCCCGCAGCCGTCTATCCACCCATCCATCTATTCAGGCGTCCATCTCTCCAGAATCCGTCCATGCATCCCTGCGCAATCTATCATTTTCCCTGTTCCGAAGGAGGGAGCCAAAAACCAACTTAGCCTTGGCTGGGCAGCCGGTACCCAGAGCTGGCCAGACGGAGGCTGGGAGATAGTCACACACCTGCCGGCAGACACTGTTTGGGAGGAAAGGGGCGCTCTCCTACCCTCTCGATCCTTTTCTCCTAACTGGCTTCTGGTGCCATCTCGGTTGCTGCCGTCCCTCGGTCCCCAGGGTAATTCCTTTTAGTAGATTCATGGATCTCGATTTCTCGTGACTATTTCGTACACTTGTTAGGATGTCCCCCAAGACCTCTCTGGCACCGGACGTAAAGAAGATGTTCTTTTCTTTTTCTCTTTCTCTTTTTTTTTTTCTCCCTTCTCCCGTTTCTTGCCTTTTCTTTTGGAAGGAAAACTTGGGAGCGCTAGACAAAAACAACAGTGTTGGTGGAGCTGTAGGCTGATGTAGAACGAAGGGGGGGGTTGTCTCCCCCCTCCGGCCCCTCCTCCCCCCTAAAAATTAATTCATTTTGTCACTTTTTATTCCCATCACGTTTTCTTTTCTCCCTTTTACCCTCCCTTTCTACTCCCTCCCTTTTTTTGTAAATTGGGTCTTATTGTTCCCTTTGTGTCCCTAATCCACCTTACATAAACCCAAATGGATGTAGCAGGCTTTTCTCTAGGGACCAAGAAGAGGGAATTTGGGGAGGGGGGTGCAACCCAGGCAGGAGCGACCCAGGGAAGGCTCTAGATTTTAAAATAATTAAGAGACCCTAGGAATTCAGGCTTCTAGGGAAAATCAGGAGAAAGGTCTGTTTTTAACTCCTTTGACTTGGGGATGAAATGAGGGAAGGTGGGCAGAATTCAGGGGCCTAGTGGTGAGATGGAGAATCTTAGTGCCCAGGAGCAAGGATGAGGGCTCCCCATTCCCACCCCTCCCCCAGCCTAAAGAACCAGCCTCACTGATCAAATTAATAACCCAGTGGTTCCTTTGAGATGGGCCTTTCGCCCCCCAGGCCTGCGGATCTCGGTGGGAAAGGGAATGTGGAGAGGTTAGGAATCCATTGTGTCCTTTTCAGTCTCCTGGGTGCCTAGGATCCTCAGCTCTGTAGCAGTCTTCCCTGTTCTCTGAGCTTTGACATGCATGCTTAGGTGCAAGACAAACACTAAATCTATTCGGCAGCACTCCTTCACCTAAAATTCAAACCAGTGATTTCCTCTCAGGCCGAGGATGAGTCCCTGACTGTCCTCTACAAGACCTGGGGAAGAGTCTAGTCCGGTGTGTTGGCATTCTAAATTCTACAGGTCTGCCATTACCCCTTTCTGAAACTTGGATATTAAAACAAAACAAAACAAAACAAAAAACCGTGAATGCCCCATCCAGGGCCTCTTTATTTGGTGGGGCAGGGAAAAAAGAAATTGTAGAGGAGAGAGCCTTTTCATGACCCTTGGAGTACTTTCTGTTAGAATTCACTTGTGGTTCTGTCACCACGATAAGTTGTGTGGTCATCTGAAACTTCCAAAAACAAATAACTGTAGTAGATACCAGACAGAGATGAATGCTGGTTTTGCTCTGGAGTGGAGCTGCCCTACATAGATATATTTATTTTTTGAATTGCACTTGAGATTCTCTATTCATCCTTTTTTGAAAATGAATCAGCTCAGTCCTGGGATGGAATTTTAAATGCTAAGCAAGTTAAATAAATAAGAACGTGCAGTTTTAAAGAGGGGAGAAGATCAAGTAAGTAATGATTATTTACATAAGTGAGACCGAGTTTAGGTTTTGATCAGAGTTGGATACGCACACCCCCAGCACATATGGAAACGCTCAGGCAAATGGTTTTTGTAGTATTGGCTTTTTTGCAATTGGAAATTAATCCATTCTTCTTTGTTTTCTTGCAGTTACCCTGTTGGATTCCAGATCTGTTCAGGGAGAACTTGGGTGGATAGCGAGCCCTCTGGAAGGAGGGGTAAGTTCCGAGTTGCTCTCTGATCCAAAGGGTAAAAAGGAGTGATTAGCAACTTTCTGAGAGTCCTAATGGCTTGATTCTTGTTGATTGTGGTGAGGGGGTCAGATTTCCGCCATGGCCTATAAAGTGAATTACGCTTTGTTGGAGAAATCCTATACTCCCTTTGGATAACTCTGTCATGGAAGAACTAGAAACCAAAAGGGCAGAAAGGGGTTTCAAAGTTAGGAGATTGGTGGAGGCATAGACTTAGATGCGTATTTAAAACTAAAATACCGACAAGAAATATGATCCAGGGACCAAATTAGAATTTGTGCCTATTACTGTGATGGCCGTGAAGACCTGACAGGGTTAATTTTAGAGCAATTGTTCTGTTTCCAGATGAGGAAAATGAATGAATAAAGATGCCAGGGGAGAGAACATGTCTGATTGTACCAGGCACAAGTTTAGTTCGGTGCATAGGCAATGGGGGGTGGGGGGTGGGTGGGCATCCTTACCTCTGAAACCTTACATCAGCTGCAGCTCTCTTGGGCACTGAGAGGAAACCCCCTGAACTTGTGCAAGGGGTACAAGAGATACATGGGAAAAACCCCAAGCTGTTGTGCTGTTGGTGCTAAATGTAAAAAAGTTTAAGTATTTGGAATCTTGAGCCTTTGGGGAAGGGGAAGCTAGAATAGAATAGAAAGGAAGAGAGCGCACCTCACTGTTCATTCGTTCTGCAATGTGCCATCGTTGCCTCCTCCCGAAGATTTCAGAGAATACAGGTCAGTGGCCACATTCTCCCCATCACCCTTCATAACAGTTCAGAATGAATCAGCTTTGGGAAAAAAATCAGAATAGCATGTTAACTCTAACTTCTGCCAAATTTAAGGAACTCTCAGATCCTTTAAAAATCAAGATCATTCTGCCCTTACGTGCTTGAGAATCCAGGACTGAATCAGTGGATTAAGAGCAATAGAAGTGAGAGACAAGTGGTCTTTAGCAGGGGAAAATGGAAATAACCAGCCCCCCAGTATGGTGCTTCCCACCTGTCCCCTGAATTATCAGGAAGGGATCAAAACAGTAAAGATGCACAGAAATTGTTATAAAAGAGGAAGGGTTTTTAAAAAAAGGCAAGAAAGTTGTCATGAAAATGGAGAATGTTTGGCTTTTTCCAAAACAGGTCTTGGGATCTATGTGAAATAAAACAGAGATTTGCCTTGCCTTCCTGTTTTTCTGCCTGAACTTGACTGCAGTTCCTTGGATCTCTGCTGAAAAATTCTAGTCGGCCCTCAAAACCATTTTTTAAAGGGAGGGAGAGTGATTGGCAGGCCTCTGGCAGTGTAGACAGGCCTTATTCACTGCTGATTGCAGGCAATTGCCCTCCTCCTTTGAATGCGAAGAAAGGTACAGCTTTATCTTGTGAGAGTCAGACTCTTGTTAATCCTATACCCTGGAAAGGTCACTGGTTCAGGGAGGCTTTCCCAGGCTACACCAGGAGTAAAAGCTCTGCAGGTTCAATGTATTAGAACTGCTAGCAAAATTGAAGATGGGAGGTATCAGTGCTTTTAAAAATTTAATGAGTCTTATTTTTCTTACTGGCTGCACTCAAGTTTGAAGGGAGAATGCATCCAGTATGATGTGGGACCTGACCTGTTACACTAAATATACATGTGACCTGTTTAAAAGCAAGGAATGACACATTTTGGAGTACAGTCTATGGTCTGTCTAGTTTGTGGAAAGCTTTTACTGCAACTTAATATGCTGTAGACATCCCATATCCTGCACCCACCCCCCAAACTGCCAAAAGAACACCTGCTTGCTTTTTCTAAACAAAAACTTCTTTCGTCTTGAGGTCTCTTAAGGTAATACCATGCACATATAGCTGAATTGTGTCTAACCCAGAACTTTTCCATGAGCTGAATGTAGACTTCTGAATGTAGAATGTAGCATCTTTCTTTCCTTAAATGTGATGGGTGTAACATTTTAGGGACTCATTGTGGGGGGCTGAGAAATGAAATTTTACTTATGCACAATAGAATTAGTCATTCCAAAATACACAGTAGCCATTGAGAAATTATGTGCCAGATTACAAAGTTTCATTAACCTGTTGATTTTGTCATTAAAGAAGACTTTTTCAGGCCTAGAATGAAGGGATGAATTAGGTTATCTACCAAATATGGATGGATTAGCTTTAAAAAGTTCTTTTCAGCTGAAGAAAAAAGCATATTTGTGTCTTCTGGTTATCCTGAAATTTCTGCTTATAGTTAGGACAATTCACATCTTTCTTGGCTGGAAACTTGGGGTCATGGTTTTGTCAATAAATAATGACATTTATTTGTTGTTATTGTTATTTTTAAAGAGAAACAGAAGATTTACTTGACAGTACCACAAGTAAAATATGAAATATAGTTAGAGACAACTCACTGTTCTCTGTTTTTCTCTAAGAACAACTAAGGAGAACATAAGAATAATAGAAAGTAATGGCTCCTGATGGCAACATTATAGCGAAACCTAATTTCTTGGCAGGGTTCATTTAAAGGAGCATTTTGAATTTCTGACACTGATTATAAAAAACAAAAACTAAGGTGAGATTTGTCATTGTTCTGGTGAGTTGATTCATGTGTTTGGACAATTAAGTTCAGACTGGAAAATTCACATTAGATCAAACTCTCCTGTATGAACTCTGTGGAGATATCCCTATGTGCTTTCATTTACATTGATAAATGGGTTTTCCATATTCCCTTTGTTCTGGGATGAGAAGCATGCTGAGTAGGGGTTTTTTTTTTTTTTTTTTAAGGTGAAGATCTATTTTTGGATTTACATGAATTTCCCCCAAATAAGTAAATTACCGGTGATTTATTGCTTAGCGGATAAAAAGAAATTTTAATCACCATAGGGCACTTATTCCTCCCAGTTCCAACTTTCATAATGGTAGCAGATGAAAGGGATACAGAGTTTTATGCAGTATAGTCCTTCACACAGTAACATTTCCATCCATTAATAGTTTTCCAATGCACAGATGGAAAACCCGTTAAAAGATACATTATGGTTCTACGTACTTCATTGGATTGAATGGAGCTTTAAGTGGAGCTATTATAGAATATGAATTTTTTTAAACTATCTTTTTTCTTCTAATTATATTCATGTGTTAGATACTTAAGCTGATTTATACCAGATCTATATAAATGCATTACTGTAGATACTTGTGAAGAATTGGAGGTTGCTTACTGGCCCTGTAGGAGCCCCCCAAACAATCCTGCTGCTTTTAGGATTATTTTTTAAAAAGCTGTGGCAAGAGAGTGAGTTTTTACTACTCCAGTCACAGTGAGTTTGGATTGTCCCACTGTTAGAATCTTTATGTTATGAAATAGATCACAAAGGAAGCCCTACTACCCTCCTCTAGTTTTCTTGGGCTTTCAATCATAAATACCCCCTACGATTTTATTTTAATATCCACAGAATATTTAGAAGCAAAGTATGTGTGTGCATTCTTGTTTACTTATGAGTATATGTTTTAAAAATAAGGATATACAGACTTTTTTAATTGAATACGTTGGTCTGGGAAAGTGTTTCATTGTTACAAATGACAGCGGATTTGAGAAATCCAACCATAAAGTTTACTCTCTATTTTCCCCGGATTACCAAAACCAGAAGAGTGAGATTTTCCTTACCCCTTAAAGAAGAGTGACAGTGCTACCAAAAAAAAAAAAAAAAAAAATTTACTTTTTTTTTTTTTTTAGGTATTAGCAAAGTTCTGACAGGAGCACCACTAATTAACTGATAATTGTCTTCCTTTGGCAAGCTTCTTTCTTCCTGCTCTTAATTTGCAGGTCTCTGCTTAGTTGTTGAAACAATACACATACTAGTTTTTCATTTAGGTAAATTTGAACTGTTGCCACTTGAAATTGTAACTGTTGTAATAGGTGAATCTGAGGTTGTTAGCGCCACAAGGACCTGCTGGGAACTCATAAGCAAAAGATCTCCCCAGGCCTCTGGATTGTAGGCAAAAGAATGAAACCACCACCAAAAAAACAAAACCAAAAAAAGACCACATCCCTAATAAAATGCTGTCTTATCTCCCATAAAGTGTTTTGTTAGTGAGGGTTGTTTCTCAGTAGTTTTCTTCCTCCCGGAAACAAAAATCGTCACTGTCCTATGAAGGTAAAATAAAATTGACAGATCACCGCAGGGGGACATTCTGTAATTGATACATTTCCTTTGGATCTTTGCAGTGGGAGGAAGTGAGTATAATGGATGAGAAAAACACACCAATCCGAACCTACCAAGTGTGCAACGTGATGGAGCCCAGCCAGAATAACTGGCTGCGAACTGACTGGATCCCCCGAGAGGGGGCCCAGAGGGTGTACATTGAGATCAAGTTCACCTTGAGAGACTGCAACAGTCTTCCGGGTGTCATGGGGACTTGCAAGGAGACGTTCAACCTCTACTACTATGAATCAGACAGTGACAAAGAGCGTTTCATCCGAGAGAGCCAGTTTGCCAAGATCGACACCATTGCGGCCGACGAGAGCTTCACCCAAGTGGACATTGGTGACCGAATCATGAAGCTGAACACCGAGATCCGGGATGTAGGGCCACTGAGCAAAAAGGGGTTTTACCTGGCTTTTCAGGATGTGGGGGCCTGCATCGCCCTGGTCTCAGTGCGTGTGTTCTACAAGAAATGTCCGCTCACTGTTCGCAATCTGGCCCAGTTTCCAGACACCATCACAGGGGCTGATACGTCTTCCCTGGTGGAAGTTCGAGGCTCCTGTGTCAACAACTCAGAAGAGAAGGATGTGCCAAAAATGTACTGTGGGGCAGATGGTGAATGGCTGGTACCCATTGGCAACTGCCTGTGCAATGCTGGGCATGAAGAGAGGAATGGAGAATGCCAAGGTAAGAAGAGCCATATTGTACTTTTCATTAGGGCTTAGTGCACGTAATTAAATCAGAGATGAGACTAAATGGAGTAAAGCCAGTAATTAGCAGCCCTGGTGGGATGTGGTGGGACAGAGGGGTCTAATGAGTAAGTGCTATAGCTCCAGGTGGCAAGGCTAAGACGTTTCTAATACTGACAAAATAAATGATGCCGTGTAATCAGCAGAAGGCCAAACACATTTGCTAACAGGCACTTAGATCTGAACCGGCTTGATGTGCCCTCTGAAATGTAAATGAACAAGCTGAAGAAACAGACCTGATTGATCCTTACTTAAAGAGGGCAGACACATTTTCGAACCCTAGTTTTCCCTGTGCGTGGACCTGGTAAAATGGCAAAGACAGTGATATTTACCACCTCTTGCGGTATATATATATATATATATATATATATATATATATATATATGACTGAAATGTGAAATATATATATATATATATGACTGAAATGTGAAATAAGGATTCCAATCTCGCAAATCTCTGCTGCTGAAAGTATAGTTCTTCAGGCCTCATGGACCAGTGTAGATGTGGCCCAATGAAATGGCGTGACGAGGTTTCAAGTGTGTTCTGTTCCACTGAGCTCCCGTTGATAGGGTCTGCGAGTGACGTTAATCTTGATGGAAGACCTCTTGATTTCCCTGAGGAGGTGATAAACAGCTAGTGAGAGTCTTATTCGATCTGTATGGTCAGAGGCAATAGTAAGTTGTGGTCCATTTTGGTTATTGAGTTTTTGGAGAAGTCTAGACTTTTGTATAATGTTAATTACTACTTACCACATTACTAAGGTGATTTTTTTCTTTCTTAACCTGCAGTCGAGTGTATGCAATTCTTTCTTCCCTTATTTCCCCTTTCTGGGGAATTGGTAAAATATTTTTCTTTGTAGCAGCTTTGCTTCCAAGTAAGAGATGAGAGGAGTTCATATTTATATGGATTGCTTGTCTTGTGTGTGGATTAAGGCTTAAAAAAATCAGTTATCCCAAGGTTGTTATTTTTACTTGCTGTTTATTTTTAGTGCTTATCAATAATCTGCTGCCACCAATCTTACTATGGTTACTACTGAACAGTGTAACTCTGGGCCCGACTATGGAGCAGATCCGATTAATCTGTTCTCAGGGTGATTGAGCTATAGACTGATTGCCACATGGTTCATCTGATTTGGTGATTAAAGACTCTGAAATAACTGACTGCCAAACAATTTGTCTGGCATTTCAACCATCTTAATGACAGGGTGGGATTTACTATGGGACAATCCACTTCACAGGCTGGAAATCAACAGTTATAACCTGAAGAAAGTTGCATTTTTGATAATTTGATGTCCTGGATTATACATTTTTCCCCTTTTATGGTTTGTACTGTTTTAAAGTGTCATTCCTGATTTGCTAGCTATTTCCAGGAGTAGCGAAGAAGGAATGCTGTAAATTCAGTGCAAATAAAACAATAAAGGCTGGCTACCTTTTCTGATGACTCATAGTAAAAAGGTAAACTCATAAATCGGAAAATTTTAAAGTTGGAATTTAAAGTTGTTTCCTGTTGTTTTTTGCAAAGATTCATTTCTTGATCATCGTGCTAGCTCTTGACTGAGCAACTGCTAGAGGAGCTGTCCCAAATTGAAACCCCGAAATGTATTCTGGTCTTAGTATTAGGACATATGCGAGTGCGTTGTTTTTGGCTCCTAAACTGCAGTCATCATAGCAGGTACGGTGACGCGGACAGGGCGATGACACCGTATCACATTTTAGAGTGAATTATTCTGCCTTGTCGATTTTTGTAAGAGAGCACTTGCACATCTTCACATGTCAAGATTCTTCTATGTATTTAAAAAAAAAAAAAAAAAGAGAGAGAGAGAGAACACCATTGTCTCCTATTTCCTGCTCTGGCATTAGTATATCTCTGTATCTAATGTCATTGATTTTCAGTTGTTACAGAGCCCAGTAACTCATACATTGCTACACTGTGAAACTCCTTGACATTTTTACAACCCAAATTAGAAGAAGAGGAGAAAAAGATGGAGGGGGAAGTGACTGTAAAGCCAATTGAACATTTTAGTGGTTTTCTTTATGGAAATAATCTTGGGAATTCAGTTAATCATATGGTTCATGGAAGGGTGGGGCTCCATGTTTTGGATTCAGTCTGTTTCTAAGCAAACTATTCCTAATACAAGGCCAGATATTTAATGGAAGGGGAGGTTGATTGAGGCCGTGTTTTTTTAGAATCTTCGTTGTTTTCTTTCTGGCTACCCAAGTATTTTCTTTGCTGCTCATAAATGACTAACTCTTTCGAAAGGACATTTTTTTGAACAACATATTGCCCTTTGTTTACTTATTTATTTTTATTATTATTTTTTTATTTGACAGAGAGAGAGAGATCACAGGTAGAGAGGCAGGCTGGGGGTGGTGGGGTGGGGTGGGGTGGGGTGGGGAGGGGAGCAGGCTCCCCGCTGAGCAGGGAGCCCGATGCAGGGCTGGGGCCCAGGACCCTGGGATCATGACCTGAGCCGAAGGCAGAGGCTTTAACCCACTAAGCCACCCAGGCGCCCCTATTTGTTTGTTCTTAATACTACCAGGTGGGCATTGCTGATGAATTTAGGGGGAAAGGAAAAACTTGAATGGCAAGATTCTTCAACTCCAAACCTGAGTGAGACTTTTTAAAGATGACTCACGACTGTGAAAATCTTAGGAGTAATAAAAATGGTCCTCTCCATCCTTGACATCATTACTGGGAAGCAACCAGGTAGAGCAGAAAGAACACGGAGACAAAGAAATGTGTCTCACTGTGGTCACATAACTGCATGACCTTGAGCACAATTCTTAAGCCCTTTTCATCTATAAAATGGGTTGAAAATCATTGTACTTAGCTTACAGTCTTGCTCTGAGGATACCGTGATGTAAGATTAGTAAAAGTCACCTTTCAGATCCTAAAGCATTAAACCAATGTTCATGCTAGCAATTCTTTGATTACTCTGTTCTTCCCGCAGTCATAGCTGTGGACTTTTAAGGTTGTTGAGTTGAACAAGCGAAAGAGAAGTTCATCCATCTCCCAGCCCCTCTTGGAAGTCAAGGCTAAAGATAGGAAGGAAGCATTGCCCTTGCCCTAACAAAGAATAATGTCTATTTTCACACTTCGTGTTGAAAATGATATTTGGAGAGTGTCATTTTATTTCCCCCCTGTCGGAAAGCGGACTTTCCTTTGAGTGAGAGAAAAGTGATTTGGGGGCGGGACAAGAAAGACCGGGGCGCAAAGAGAGCTTAAAAAGGGATATAAAGGGGAACTGGCAAGTCATCAAAACTGTGGCAGCAGGTTCCTCCCCAATTGTCTTTTCAGTGGGCCTACTGTTGCAGGCCGAATAGGACAGGTGAAAGGTCACCCACTTCCTCATCCATCTTCCTTGGGGTCTGGGAGGTCAGAGTGAAGATGGATTAAGATCTTACATGTTTGACAAAAGATCCTTGGGCAAAAATGGCCCGGGTGGGTGGGGGCCTGGGGCGTGCTGTTGTTTGAATTGAACCCCCGTCAGCTGCGGGAGTCCTCAAGGGACTTTGGGGACAGAAGGACACTTCCTCTTGGCGTTCTTACCTCCAAGCAGTACATGCTAATGGTGCGGGGAAGGATGGGGTGGTACGTCAGAAGTGTCGAGAGGTGATGGCAGGCTTGCCCTCTGAAGCAGCTGCAAGTTCATTCTGCCCTTGAATAACATTTTCTGAAATGATCCGGCTCTGTCTCCTCGGGCAACGAAGAGTAGTAGTAGCCACTCCTCTGTCTTCTCTAGGCGAAGGCGTGGCCGGCTGACCTCAGCAGCGGTTTCACCTCGCCCAGGGACTGGCTGCAGAGGTGGAGTCACTGCTCTGGTTAGTCTTCTGACCAGGTCTCCTCAAGCCTGGTCTCCTTTCTTTCCTTAGAAGAAAGCGAAAATATACCTCAGACACTGGCACTGCCCCCACCCCCAGATACCCCCCAGGGAGGAAATGGTCCAGATGTTTTTAGAGGGTTGTTTTCATTACTTCAGGAAGACGAAACAGACGAAGAGAGGAAAAGATTCCTTATTAACATGTTTTCTGCTTAATTAAAAAGCTGAAAAATGAAAGGAAAGCCACAGATTTACTCTTTGTGAAATATTAATAAGCACTATTTTAGAGTGTATATATAAAAATGAGACTAAGGGAAAGATGGCGTTCTTCTGGAGTCACTCTTCAAGCCAAAGAATGACAACGGTGACAAAGTTGGTTCACAGGAACCAAGCCTTGCTGAAAGACACATTGTTGCTCTAGATTGTTTGGGGTCCTACATGTCCAGGACCTGTATTATATAGCATGAATATATGATGCCTTCATATCAGCAAAAGGTGTCAGTCAAAGCTCTTATGAGAAGGAACAAGACAGAAAATGCTTTGATGGCCATTAACAGGACTATTTCAAATTTGGGCTCTGAATAGAGGGAAAGAGTTTTATGTTTAAAAAAAAAAAAGAAAGAAAGAAATTACTTTGTTTTTCCCACTCTACTCTAGAAAGACCTTAGGAGAAAGAAGAATTGGAAAGGAAGCATTTAAAATATAGTTCAGAGAGATGCTGCTACATGTCCTTTCCACCTTTGAAATTTTTCTCCTACCTTTGAATCATGTCTTTAAGTATCAATTGCTTGCATCACATGGCTGCTTTTATCTCCAGCTTTGAAGCCGGCTGTGATCACTGAAAGATGCAATTCTTTATATCCAAGAAGAGCAGGGTTTAATTATTGTGCTTCTTCTGTTATACTTTTTTTTTTTATGATTCCCCCCTCCCCCTGCACCTTCTTCGTGTGACCAGGGTTCTTTCCTGAGTGTGCATCATGGAGTGGTCTCTGTTTTGGGCACGCCAAAGCATCACATAGGAATGATCTCAGTGAGGGACTTTTGAATATGGTACTTAAGCTTTGATGACTTATTTTACTTAACTGGGCTTCCTCGTACCTTTTAAAAATGAAGTAAGACATGATTCTATGAAGACCTGAATCTTTGTGGAGAAAAAGACTGAATGAATGGCTTCTCAGTTACTATTTACTGTGCAAAAGCAGGGCTGGTTGTGATAGAAGTTTGACTTTCCTGTCATTGAACTTGACTACTTCAGGTTTAGTTGCTTTTTTATCCCCCCCCCCCATTTAATTGATGAATTTCACATTACCAAAGAGCAGCATGCTTCAAACTCTTCAACTTTTTATGACTTACCACTCTTTATAATTTATAATTTGCCAGACAACTCAAATATTCTCTTTACACATTTAGTTTAAAAATATAATACAATCAGAAGTAGTATCATCCTCTTAATTATCATCTTGTTTTTATGACGCTTGACTATTTATCATAGACATTATTCCACGTTAGAGGATATCTTCTTATCCTCTTACTCACTCCTCTTCATCCTTTATATCATACTTCATATGATTTTCCCCTCTGTGGTAGACATGTAGGTATCTTAGTTTCTTAGTTTTTCCTGGCAATATTTTTAAACACTTCAGTTTATAAATCAAACATGTACAAGTTTGCTTAAAAATCGAATGATTAGCCTCACTCTGTGAATTTCCTGGCTTTCATGGCAAGGGAACTTAGCAAGCTTTCTTACCGTGAGCACGTCCATGAAGAAGTGCAGTGTGGTATAATCCGACAAGTAACCCCAGTGATGATTACAGAGCATAGTGGGGTCTCATTAAATGTTCATTGAATGAATGAATAAATAAATGCACAAGGAACTGTGGCCTGTTTCATATTAAACATTTAGTCGGTGGAGTAATGTTTCACAGAGCCAGGATGATATATCAAAATCTTTGTGTGTGACTGATGTACTAATGAGGTCCTAGTTTATAATTCCTACTTCAGTTGGGTCTTAACTCTTTTCCTCGTGTTTATGAATCATCTCTACGCCTGAACTTTCAGAAATGTCGCTATGCATGGGTTAACAAAGTTATTGGTATAAAATGGCTAAGACCTGTTTTTGGAGTTTGAGACTTGGGTTCAGTTCCTACTTATGCTCCTTAACCCTTTGTGTGATCATGGACACTAACTTAACTGCATATTCACAAATGCAAATTGGTGGTAATAGTATGCTATGTATGATACACACACATAAGCCTGTATGTATGGAAAAAAGGGTCTTGTGCCGTGTCTAGAATTACTAAGCACTTAGTAAAGTACATGGAAACAGTTACTGTTAATTTTATTGTTGTTAGGTAGAAATATGTTGATGATATGGGTTATTGGACCAGTGTTGGCCCAACAATGAAAGGAGTTCATTTAGGTTCCAGAGTAGAGGTATTTTTGGGGGGGGGGTGTGAGTGGATGGGGGAGAATGATATTACATAAGCAAGAGTAGGAGGTGGTATGGAATGGCTCATCTTAGATGCATTGATTAAATCTTCTGTTAACCCATGCAGTGGTTCTCAAAGTGTGTTCTGTCTGGATTCCCCACCACCCTTTGTTGTGGTCTTCAAGGTCAAAACTTTTCTTTATTAATACTTAGCTATCATTTGCCTATTAACCTCTCTCTCTTTCATGAGTGGAGTTTTCTAGAGGCTTTCTGATGTGTGGTATCTCATCAAATTGAATACGGAAGCAAATAGGAGAACCCAGCTACCCTCTATTAAAACAGACATTAAAGAGAGTTGGAAAAAAAAAAGAAAAAAAAAGTATTACTCTTATACAAAGAATTGTATTTTGGGAAAATACAGTTATTTTTTCATTAACATATTACTTGTGTAAACATGTGATGGGCAATCATTGATTTTTGAAATGCCTTAATAAATAATTACTTTAAAATTTTCTCAATTACCATTTCCAGTGGTAAATATTGGCAGTTTTAAGTCAGATAAACAAAAGTTTTTTGGCATCCTCAGTATTTTTAAAAGTGTAAAGGGGTTGTGAGACCATCAGCGTTTCTTTGACAGGTGCGTTAAAAATTCAAATGACGTAAGAAAGTTCTGAAAACTTTCAGAATCTGGGAGATGAAGGTAACTTAGAAGAATGGCCTTTTATTTATTCAACGCTTTAAGATGTTTCTATAAATTTAGACTTCAACTTGTAGCTTTTAGCCTTTTACAGCTGTTTATCTGTGTCCAAGAAGGTGGCTAGGCGCTCTTTTAGTTTTGTTGTGAGATCCAGGATCTTGCCTTGCGAGGAGAAGACATGATTAAAGAAGATCTCAGCTGTCCCCTGGACCCTGAGAGACTGTATCTTTTTCACTTCGGCCACAAAACCTTTTTCATTGTGTGCCTTACAGCTGGTACCTCTGAGCTGATTTTGGGGAGGAGAGCAGGTGAGGTCACTCCGTTTCCTGATCTGAAGGGTAATTAATAGTCCCATGACTAAATGGACATTTTATGAATATTCAGGGTCTGTTTCAGCTTCTTGGGAAACAATCCTGTCGGAACCGCTTACAACTCCCTTCGGAGACGCCTAGCGTTTTCTGGGTGAATGCAGGTCGTCAGCTGTCTGCCTAGGGTTGAATTTCCAGGCTGCAGAGTCTTCATTTGCATATTCTGTATGCGTCCTCATGCAAAACAGCACACCCATTTCCCCCACGCACAAAGGCTGTGAGGGCTTCCTTTGGAAACTCCAGCCAAAATCTCCTTCTGTTTATGCAGAACCCAAAGATTTAGACACCATGCAAATTAATTCGGTTTTGATTTGAATGCTTCCAAAGATTGGGGGCCGGAGGCGTAGAGTGGACTGTTTGCACTGGGCTCTTTTTGGGCACCCCCTCCCCCCTCCCTCGGGTGGCTGGTTGTCACTCCCCAGCTCCTTGCCCCTTGCAAAACAACCCAAGTCCCTGCTGCTCATTTTATTTTGACCTTTGGAAAGTAACCTAGTTTTGGTGAATTCTTTAGCTTGTCTGTTCAGTGACAGCTTCAGCTGGAATCTTGCCGTTCTTTCTGAGTGGGAGGAGATGGCACTATTCAGATTATGCGAGGAATGTTTAGAAGTGTCCCAACAAAGGGCTTAAAAAATTGTAAAGCAAAAAGATAAAATTCTTTGAAAAGGAATTGTCAGACCTCAGGAAGTTCCTAAAATAGGCTTCAGGTCACTAGTGGGCTGGAATCCATTCATTCCTTCAACAAATAGTGAAAGCATAGAACTGAAGATCACGGTTGGTATTTTCATCTGTTTCTACATGGATGAATGAGTACAGCAGTCTTTGTACCTAGACTCACAATTAAAAGCCCTTCTCTTTGCTTTTGTCTCAGATAAATTTCTTTAAAAGGCATATTGACTATAATTCTCTTCTTCCATGTGTGCATTCTCTTTGGGTGGAACATCGTGTTGCCTTCCGAATTCGGTCTTCGCATCCCACCCAGGGTCTCCAGATTGACTTAATCTTTGCTTTATTCCCCTAGACACTGCATATATATGTAACACCACAGACTTCCCTGCTTGGCCACAGTCCTATCTTCAGAAGGCCATGATCATATGCATTCGATAAAATAGAAGAAGAGGACTTTGCATGAAATGTTTTTGAAGTTCCAATTAGTTTTGAGCTCAAGCTAATTTCACAGGGCAGAATACGGGCATAGCCAGACTTTGCAGTGTAATTAAGAGGAGGCAGGGTCAGCTAAAACAACATCGAAATGTGGAAGAGCTTTGGTGTAGCTCCACATGGTCTGACAAAGTTTGATGATGCTGTTCAAAGTCCATTTGGGATGGATTATTAGGGATTAAAGAACAGCAGAAGGCTCTGTACTTGGTGTGTTCTCTGGTGTCATTAGTGGATGAGAAAATTCAGCTGCTTATCTGGATCTTGTTTCTAAGGATGGATTTAAACAGACCCACACTTCTCAAAGGTGATCTTACTAACCTCTTCTTAATAAGTTACAGATCTCAAATTGCTCAAAATCCTTAAAATGCCATTTGAAGTAAGTTGATTGATAATTATCATTTCCCCTACGTGTACAGATATTTTCTGCAGCAGTACAAAGCTAAAGTACAGTTTCTTAATTACCCAGATAATCCTGTTTGCTTGTATTTTTAAACTATGAAGTGCTGGGTAATTATTCAATTCTTAATAGAAGGCAAATGGCAATGTAAACAATAATTAGGATGTTAGACAGACTAATGCGCTTCAAAGCAAATTGGATTTTTTTCATACTGTTCAGCATGATGTCCCATAAAGCTAACAATTTAGAAGCAAGGCAGAAAAGGTTCCATTTTGTTCATATTTTATGGCGTTATCTCTTCATGGCTTGTTTCTGTGAATAGCAGTTTGCCCCAATGAAGCTGGCTGTGCCCACGCCAAATGTTTCCGTAACAATTGCTTCCCTGCTGTTTGACATTTGGCTCTGTTCTCCCAGGACTCCAGATTGGTCCTTTGTCTGCTTCAGATCCCATGGGTCAGAGGTTAACAGAATACTGATTTCCTCCATAATACCATGGCAGGTAAATATGGGCTAGCCTCATCAGTTAAGACACAGCTCAGTGAGGAATGCAGTTCTCAGGGGCTTTTGTCCTTAAGAACTTCCTGATTTAAGACGCCAAGCTCCCCAGCTATCCTTTGCCAGGGCAGGTCCTTCATTTTCGATATGGCATTTCCCATTGCTAACCATTCAGGACCCATAGGCTATCCCCAGAAATACACTGGAAACTAGGAGCAGATCATTGCTTTGGATGAGTTAATTTTACAAACCTAATATGGTAATGCTTTGCCATCACTGCACACTTAATTGTGTCTTGTAGTCTTATCTGCACTGTATGTTTCATTGGTGAAATAATAAACTGATGACAAAGGCGGTAGACAAAGATATTTTAATAATGGTGCTACCGCTCCCTCTCTTTCTTGTCTTGTCTTCATGGTGTGTTGCTAGTTAGAGGTGTAATTAAACAAACAATCAATTTTATTTTCCATTTTTGTCATTTATGGAGACGTCCAAGCATTCATCAATATCAGTGTCATTAATGTTTTACATCAGTTTAATTATGGAAGTCTTAATTTTTCTTCCCGGTATTAATGCAGGCGATCCAACAGACTGTTTCCTACCTGGTTGCGATGCACACACAAGCTCCTAAAATTTAGGACAGGTTTCAAACTTTGCAGCTACTTGCTACCATCCATTAATTTTAGACCGCCTTTCTACATATGAGCTCTCCATTTCTAATTGGCCAGCCTCCTTCACGTTGCACTGTGAACTTGACGCTTGGGTTCATTTGTTTTCAGTTCTAAGTGTTTGAAAAAGACATCTCCACTTTGATAAAACAGTTTCCTTTTGAAGTGTCCAGCTTGGCAATGACTGTAGCAGCCCCCGGGGCAAATTAGCATGTTAAAAGAATGGATCAATACCTTTCTGGCCCCTCCATCCTTCTTACTCTCTTGGAGGGGGAAGAGTTTTGAAGAACCCTAGGAGGCCCTTGACAGATGTGCCAGGAGATTTCAAGAGGATTGTTCATTGCTGAGTTGGGAACATTGACAGTTTGATCTAGTGCCCAGACTGCGTCTTCGCTGGTCATTTGAAAACGGATGCAGGAGGCATTGACAACTTCGGGAAAGCTGTAGCAGTTCATGTAATTATGGAGAGGATTAGAAGAGAAGTGTTGGGAGAAATAAGAGATCAATAGAAGGGCACTAGTTGACCGAATTCACCTTTAGCTGTTAGAGCACTCCATTTTGTAACATTTAGTCTGTGTGTGGAGGAGTATTGGATAGGGTTGGTTTTTTTTTTTGTAAGGGTTATGCAAATCTATGCAGAAGGGGGGAAAAAACAGTCACTGATTTTTGAGAGTGGACTTGTAGGTAATTAATAGTATAATGCTTCCAGTACTTAAGATGCAAAGGTGGCTAATTAACTAATGGGAGAAATTGAGATTTCATTACTCTGCTTTCTAAGGAGGTGCCCACAAAAGAAGTGAAGCTGAAAGTAATATTTGAGCATTCAGGCTTCAGTTTGAAAATTCTTTCTTTAGGAACTACCTCTCTGTATCCTAGAATTTTTTGTTTGTTTTTGTTTTTCATTTTATCTTATTTACTCATTTGAATATACGGTGTTTTATTAGTTTCAGTATAGTAACTCAGCAGTTCTGCATCCTAGAATTTTAAATTGATGCTCATGCAAGACTCCAGTAAACCAGTATAAAAGCATGGTGGGTTTATATGAAAGGAACCTACGTTGATGGAAAAATGAGAACATCATCTTTGCATGAAGGAAAAATATTTTAAAAAAGGTTTGAAGCAAATCACCAGAAGCTCTCAAAGTTCTTAGATTTTGGAAGTCTCAGGATGCCTGGTTGGTTCAGTTGTTAAGCATCTGCCTTTGACTCAGGTTTTGATCCCAGATCATGACCCACAATCCCGGGATGGAGTCCCACATTGGGCTCCTTCATCAGCGAGAAGCCTGCTCCTCCCTCTCCCACTCCCCCTGCTAGTGTTCCCTCTCTCGCTGTCTCTCTGTCAAATAAATAAATAAAATCTTAAAAAAAAAAAAAAGATTTTGGAAGTCTCCTTCACAGGGCGAAAACGGCAATTGTACTTAGCTTAAATAAACCAAGTCCATTATTTATTCTAACCTTTATGAAGGACTCTGGGATCCTCATTCACAAAACATTGTAACTCTAATTATTCCAGTAATTTTTGAATGGGTATTTGGTACGGCAAGAATCCTGCACTCTGATTTCAGCAATTGTACTGAAATGTTTTTTTTTTTTTTTAAATTTATTTATTTGTCAGAGAGAGAGGGGGAGAGAGAGAGCGAGCACAGGCAGACAGAGTGGCAGGCAGAGGCAGAGGGAGAAGCAGGCTCCCCGCCGAGCAAGGAGCCTGATGTGGGACTCGATCCCAGGACGCTGGGATCATGACCTGAGCCGAAGGCAGCTGCTTAACCAACGGAGCCACCCAGGCGTCCCCTGAAATGGTTTTTTAAAAAGGTCATTGTTAGATCTTTCCTTTTCTTTTCCGAGGGAAATATAAAATCATTTCTTGAGAAAGTAACATCTGGTCTTATAAACATCACACTATTATCCTAACTTTAAAAAATGGTTATCCTAAAAAGAACCTCTCCCCGAAGAAAGAACTGTTGACTTTTACTATAGTTAATGACTGAAAGACACAAACTTAGTGAGATTTTCCAATATTTTCCATTGGATCGTCTAGCTGGTTATCACTGATCTACAGGACATCTATTGATTTTTGTATGTTTACCTTGCATCCAATCCTTTATTGAACTGTCTTGTGAATACTAATAGGTTTTCAGTTAATTCTCCAGAGTTTTCTAGAGAACTAATATTCGATTACATGCAATTATATATATTTTTCCCTTCTTTCTACAAATTAGACCTCTTATTTCTGATTTCTGCCTTACCAACACTGGTCAGAATTTGCAGACCAGTAATAAGAACCAGTATAGGACTGTGAATATCTTTATTTTATGCCCAATTTTGTTCAGCATAGTTTAAGTATGTTATGTGATTATTTTCCCTTAAGATCCTATTTCCAGTTCCCAAACATTTCTCATAGAGGAGTTTTAAATTGTGTTAAATTACTTCAAGTATTGCTTTTAGTTATGTGATCATTCTGACTTACTATATTTATAATATTAAAGATGTTAGATTTTTCTGAAAATGACCCATAAATTCTCTTGCATTTGTAGGGGGGGGAACCCAACTATTATTTGGCAGTAAGTTTTGATAAATGGTTTCTTGATTTTTATTTTTCATTAGTCATTATGTCATTTTTCATTAGTCAAAATGGTGGCTAAGCATTCAGAGAATTTAACTTCAGTCTTAGTTTTATCACATAATGTGATGATGGGCCAGTTACTTTAGTCCTTTAGCTCTCTCTGTAATATGGGGGTAATGATACCTATCCCATGAACAGACTTAGGATAAATAATGAACATAATGTACATAACAATGTATGTAAGTTTCACTTGGGAAGTGGCATCTATTTAGTGGTCAGTAAAATGTGGAAATTGTAATTATTATTTTATCATGAGTCTTTAAAAACTATTCAGTTGATATTAGCCAATATATCCTCTTTCTCTGTTTCTCTTTCTTGCTTTCCAACTGTATGTCTTTCTCTCTCTTTCTCTGATCCTGTTCTTAGATTTTGCCATTATGGTCTATTTGTAAAATTAATTCTGGATAGTTTTCCTTTTTAAAAAAAAAAAAAGATTAGTTAATTAATTAATTTATTTATCAGAGTGTGAGTGTGAGCACAAGCAGGGGGAGCAGCAGGCAGAGGGAGAGGCAGGCTCCCTGATGAGCAAGGAGCCCAATGAGAGACTGGATCTTAGGATCCTGGGATCATGACGTGAGCTGAAGGCAGACGCTTAACTGACGGAGTCACCCAGGCGTCCTGATAGTTTTCCATTTTTAATTAATACTGCAGAAAGTTAATGTGCATGAGTACTAGCTTTTCTCTGCGAGTTTGAAGGATTTCACCATCAAAACTGGCTTTGGACTGTGCACTTAATGATGTGTGCCCTCTTCTCTCTGTTTGCTAGAATTCAATGAAAAGTACAAAAGCCCCATAAAGGAATGTGGCCATAGCACGTTGGTTGGTTGTTTTTCAAATCACACAAATTTTCAACCCTACCAGAGTAGGCGGGCTCTTTGACTCTGATTTGGGCCTTTCCAGCCTACGCTGACTTCAGGGCAAAAGGAGAGATGTCACATTGCTCTTATCCGTAATTCTGTTCCTGAAATTCCGTGTTGCTGGTGCAGATCTTGAACCTGTAAAGTAAAGGAAACGGAATCATTGGACCTGGAGTGAGCGCATTGGCATGGTCAGGCTGCTCATTTAATCAGGAGCCTGGTTGTTAATGAGAGGCTAGTTGAGGAGCTATTTACTCTCCCATTAGGAAAAGCTGCATGACTCTGTGGGCATCTGTGACTGCAGCCCGTCTGAGCTGTGGGGCTTTACTCCCCTTTTTTATTGAGAGAGAAAGACAGAACAAGAAATGACAGATCCACTGTAAATAGAAACATCTGGTGCTCCTTAGAGCCCCGACTCTGACATAATAATTTATAAATCTTTTATATTGGTTTTGAGGAATGGCAAATTTCAGTTTTTATTTAGCCAAACAAATTATTTCATAGGCTACAGCAGACAGAACGATGACCACAGGACAGATGCTGCCTCAGTATAAGGAAGAACCATCTAATATTTTGATCTAGGCGAGAGTGGAGCACGATGCCTTGGAAGGCCATGAGTGCCACATATTTTCGACATGTTCACACTGGCTGGATGACCCTAGGCCATCTAACATGTTAGAGGTTGGAGACCCTGTTTCCCAAGAGGGACTCCATTATCATTCTGGAAGGATGGTTCTTCCTTAAGTACTGCAGCAAGCTTTGCAGATCTGTCCTTTGCATACTGTGCAGACATATTACAAAGCATTTAGTATCCTGAGCAGTCCCTGGGCATGAAATGCCTGCGGCATCCTCTAATCCTGTAACAGACCAGATGGTACTCTTATTATCCCCATTTTACAGTTGGGAAAGTTGAGGCATGGAGAGGTGCCTAAGGTTATGTAGACTCCCCCAGACGATTTGGAACCAACCGGATAGACTGGCTCCAGCCTCCTCACTTGCCATTTCTAGACCATACTTTGCCTGAGTAAGAACTATTAGAAAGACAGGAAACTCTCTCCAAGTTAACAATATGGGATCACCTTCTATTCTTACAAGGTAAGAAGAATATTTAAAATGCCTGAGTTATAGACTTATGTAAACAGTGCCCTGTGTTTACTCCCAAGATTTGTCAAACATTCATCTGCCAATGGGTGGCCTTTGTGTTATTTTGAACGGCCTAGCAAAGAGCAAATTGTGACTTTGCAATTATTAAGACGGAAGACCTTGTCCTAGAGTGTGTTACTGAGCAAATTATTCTTATGTTGACTTGATATTAGAGCAGAGAGAAAGGTTACAGACATAGACCCAGGTTTACATAAGACAGAGCACCATCTCGTCTTAACAGAGGGACAGCCTAAGCTAATGAGAACTTTTTGATTTCTCACATGTTGTCTAATAAATCCGGGGAGATTCAGAAGGAAAATCAATCTGAAAAGGAGAGC